>JAHWGI010000411.1:0-59457 GCA_029379305.1 Frankliniella fusca
ATTTAACAATTCTCCACCGAACCTGCAGAGGCGAGCTGTCTTCTTTGTTTAGGGACGGAACCTCTTACGCGCCCTCTTTTTCCTCTTCTTGATCAACCTGTCCATTTACATTAGGCATTGTACTCATGACTCGAAAGTTTTTCACCTGAATACTAAATACTTCTTTAGTGCCTAGTATAAACACCAAGAAACATCTTTCCCGGCAAAGAGACCGGGGGTGCGCTTGGTGAATTTGTCATGGTAGCGGGAGCAGCAGTCGGCTGCTTTCTCCGCCTCTGTTTTGTCACTTCCCTACATTTTCTTACTTCCGGTCTACGATTTAGCGGAATACCCTATTGCACCACACGACCGCCCAGCAGTAGCCCCGCGCCTCACCACCCGTCGGCAGATAAGCGTCCCGGAGCGACCAGCGCGCCGTCCGGGGCGTCCCGGCGCAAGGCGGGGGTGCAGGTGGAGAGCGATAGAGGGAAAGAGAGAGAGACAGAGACGGAGACGGAGGGAGGAAGGGAGATGGGGAGGAGAGGAAAGGCGGGCTGTGGGGAGTTCATTCCATGGCGGCCGGGCCGGGTCGAGCAGCCGAGCCGGCCGGCTTGTGCGGCTCGCCACGGCCCGGCCGGTTTGTTTTCGCTCCGTCTCTCTCGCACGCCGCACCGGGCCGGGGCCGTCCGCGAGCGCCCTGCGCTGTGCTGCGCTGCTGCGTAGTTCTCTCGAGGATGACGACGCACCTCCCCCTTTTCTCTCTCTCTCTCGCTCGCTCGCATCCCTTACTCACTGCGGGTTCGTCCCTCTCGCACCCTTTGGATTGCGCCACGCCGTACCGTTGTGCAATGTCGGCTGGACGCGGCTCTACACGCGAAAGAACCCTATGGCCCTAGCGGGCCCGGTCGGACCGGGGTGGACCGGGCAAGATCGAAGGCGACGACGGAGCCCTCGTCTGGTGTATGTTTTGGTCCCTTCGGTCTTGACTCGTCGAGTGGTTTACAGGCGTGCGAGTCTGTAGTGACTGCGCGCGCACCAGAGCAGTGTCTTTGTGTTCGACTCGTTTTGAGTCATGACGACGGACGACCCTTGTTGTGGCCGAGTGGAGGAGGCTGGAATGTCGTGGGAATGCCTCTATCTCCGGCCTGGGCGTCTCTTCGTGTCCCCGGCGATCCTCCTCATCCTCCGCTCCCCCTCCCTGCTCCCGCGCGGGAGCATTGACACGTGCCCCGCGCTGCTCGCTAGCTGCTCGCTCACTGACCGTCCCCGTATCGAGCGCAGCGGGGTCGTTGAACCTCCGGGCCGGGCTGGTGGAGCCGGGCGGGCACTGGGCCCGGCCCTGCCCCTGCCCGCCTGAGCCTGCCTGGCCTGCACTCATCTGCTGCACGGCTCTGCAGTGCTCTGTAGTGCGCACGAGGGCCTGTAGAGCGCGCCCCAGCCCAGCGCCGCCCTCCCGCCTCTGCACGCATGACACTACTTGCGGCTGTCAGAAATATACAGAGTTCGCGTTTCCTTCCGAGCCGAGCAACCCAAATAAGCCTTTTGTTGGGACGTACAGACAGACTGATGTGCGAAAAGAGGCAGGCGGCCACAGGTGGCTCCAAGCCGCCGCAGCACCTTTCGTACCAGTACCAGGACGCTGGCCGGGCCGGGCGCAGCGCTGCGGTACCGCGTAGCCGGCTGTCGCTGTCTGCCCGCTGTCTGCCCGCTGGCTGTCGCTAGTTGAGCGTTTTCGAGGTCTGCACGTCATCTGCGTCATCGACCGGCCACACCTTTTACGCCCCAGTCATCAGCCTCCTCCCCCACCCGTCCACCTGGCTTACCGCCGGCGTTTATGGCCGCGTCGTCTGCCGCTGCACTCACCGGAGGCGCCGCGCGGCGCGGCTGGCGGGGCCTTTAACAGCACCCCCGCCGCGCCGGCAGCGGGCCGGGCCCGGGCCCCCCGAAGCACCGCGGGCGCGTCACGTCCGCCGCTTTTCGCCTTGATTAGGATCTAAATGGCGATGGTGCCGGCAGAGGTGTGCAGGCTGTACCTCGTGTGCCTCCGTGGTACCTACGCGCCCGCGCAGAACGGCTGAGCTGAGCTGAGCGCGGCCTTCACGGCTCGGGAGCCTGCTCACCCCCACCCCCTACCCCTAACTCACCCCCATCCCCCTACCCCCTACCCCTAGCTCACACCCCTACCCCCTACCCCTAGCTCACACCCCTACCCCCTACCCCTAGCTCACCCCCCTACCCCCTACCCCCTACCCCTAACTTTGCCCGAAGCTGCCGCAATAACAGTCACCACCTCACCTCGTTGTGTCGAGACGCGCTTTGAATTTTGTTCGGGACTGATACATATATGCAATTCTCATTCGCGGTCGCCGGTGGTTGCCACTCCCCTTCTCGTGCGCGATGTAGCGCACTTTCCTAAGCAAGATTCAGCTCTTTTCCCGTCTCCCCTCGCTGACTTGAAGATGGAGCAGGCGATCCCACAGGAGAAACATCGGGTGGGATCGGTCGGGATCGCATCGGTTCCTGTCGCTGTCGCCTCAAGTGCGCGGTACGAAACGGAGGTGTCGCGGGGCTGCTTCCAGTGGCAGGCGCGTATTAGGGGGGGGGGGGCGATCGCTCCCCCCTCGTGGCCTCTAGACAGCCGCCTGAAAGGTAGGCAAATTGTGCTACAAAACCCCTGTATGTAGGCAACCTGAAGGGTACCGCCCCCCCTGTCGGTCGGACCTTCATACGCCCCTGTCCAGTGGAGGAGAGGGGCACAGTGCAGCGTCCGGCTGCATTTAGAAGATAATAGATAAATAAATAAAAGGAAGAATACTGTTGCTGCGGCCAGGACAGTACCCTCTGCAGTTGCAGCGCCCCACAGCTCAGCTCCCCGCTGCCCTCCCCGCCGTAGGCGCCTTAGTTTAGGCCAGCAGAAGTGTCGGTCGGAACCGAGGCCGGGGAGTAGGTTTCGTATTTTTTCAGGAAAAAATAAAATTGATGGAATTTGATGGACTTTTTGTCGTTTTTTTTTTTCCTCGGAAAAAAAATTGACAAACTGTCAATTCCGTGAAATCTGAGTTTATGATGAGAACAACGATATACGAAACGGTCTAATAACGTTCCTCAAGCCTCTGGTAGTATGCGGTATTCAAAAGAAGTAAGAAAACGGGTCAGAATCGTGGAAATTTCAATATTCGATTCATACTGTTAATAAAATTCGAAATTTGACGAAGAAAATCTTTAATTTTTCCAGTGTATTTTGATGATTTACACATTTTTTACCTTCACAGAAAGCGTCAACCATCGTTCTGGACCATGAACACTTCCCAAAAAGTGTTTTAACACAATTTTAGCTTTTTTAATTTTTCCATTTTTTCCATTTTTTCTGATGCTCAGGATTTTTTCCGAAAAAGAAAAGCGGATTTTTTTCACAATTTTCCCGGAAATGTTTCCGAGCTGCGCCGAACTCTACCCCGGAGAGGGGGCGTCGCCGATACCCAGGTGTCAGAGGGCCCTGCTACCTTGCGATCCTCACCGCGCCCTGACCCACGATCATCCGTAGGCTGGAGGCTGGAGGTCCCTACAGGTCCCTGGAGGGTTTCCACAGTTCCCGAAGGTCCCCGGAGGTCCTCGGAGATCCCCGGATGTCCACGGTGGAGGTCGCGATAGATCGCCGGAGGTTCTTAGACTTCTCCAGACGTCCCGGGAGGTTCGTGATCCCAGGACCGGCTGCAGCGGCAGTGCGGCGCTGCGCTGCTCTGCTCTGGGTCCTGCTGCAGGTTGTTGACTTGCTCTCGTGGTGGCGGGGCGTGGCGGGGCGTGGCGGGGCGTGGCGGAGAGCTGGAACGCGCACGATACGGGGCGTGGCGGGGCGCAGTGGCAGCCGTTTAACCCGGCGATGTAGTGCAGCCCAGCTAGCCGGTAAGGCTCAGGGGCAGCAATATCCCTAACTGAAAATGTAACAAAATTGTAAAATGAATAAATAAAGACTTTTTGTAAAAATAAAATAAAAAGGGCAGCAGGGCAGGACGCGGTGCGGACGGAGAGCGCGGCGGGGTTGGGTGTTCGGCCGGTCCACACGTCCTTGAGAGTTCAGCGCGGCGGGTCAATTTCCCCAGACTGAACAAAAAACAACAGCCTCTGGTGTCGACGGCCACTGAGCTCGCCGCTGGGGGTCATTACAAAACCGCACCCTGCCGCCTGTCGCAGCGTAAGAGCGGTGCGGGCCGCTCGGGGCCGCTTGTTTTGAGGCCCTTTTTGGGTCTCGACTTCATCCCTCAGTTCTTGCCAATTTATCTCGCTGCAACCATTTGTTACTTGGTTCTCTCCAAGCTAGCTCGCGGATCGGTATTGCAAGTATCACAGGAGCTGTTAAACTGAACTCTAGGACAGGTTATTCTAGGTTAATGTTATTGGCTAGTTTGTATTTGGACTTAATTCGGTTAGAGTAGGATAGGCGAGGCTGTTTTCTTCGCTTTTCAAATCCAACCCAAACTATCCTTAAGGTAGGACCCCTGTGAAAAAATGGCCTAAAATGAAAAAATAATCGAATTTTTTTTTGAGCTAAAAGTGTACTTTGAAGCTTCCTCTTGCAGAGGATTTTTTGGTTTTTGCTGTATCTTCAATACTTTTGAAGTTATAGGAGTTTGAAGAGCAGCGTGCACACTCTCCAAAAATAATAAATTTAATTCTGAATAAAATTATTATCCTCATGTTGAGGCTAGTTTTTTTTTTTTTATTCATTCTGGTATCTTAATGCATGGAAAAGTTAAGATTTTGAATAGAGTTTCCGCTTGTGCACTGAAAAAATCACAGTGGAATAGAAGAAAAATGGGTGAAAAACTTTAAATCGGTGTATCTCAAAACACTTGTTTGGGAACTTCAAAATGTTCCATGCGTCATAATTTTGTAGCCACAGTGATTCCACGCAGAGCAAGTGTTACTTTGATGTTAGTCTACACTTCCAAGGTCTCATTCTATTTTTAAATGAAGTAGAACTGCTAGCCTGTAGGTATATATAGTGATAATTTTAGCTTGTAAAAATATAGAAAAATGTAAAATTCAAAATGATTATCAGAGAGGTCTATACACAATATGAGACCTTGAAGTTGTAAAGTAGGACCTTCTGATCCAAAAAAAAATTGACCAAAAATTTTACGGCAAAATTTGTGACGCATGGAACATTTTCCCCATGGATCTACAAATTAACAACGTAAAACTAAAAACATGTTGTGTTGCCCACGTAAGGCTCCAATATTTTTTTTTTTTGAAGTTTCCAAACATACTGATGAAGGAAATATCATTGGTTAATTTTTCATCTCACCCCTTGAGGGTGTTGGCCATTTCACAGGGGTCCTACCTTAAAATCAAGTCTATCAACTACCGATTACTGACTTTGCTACCGTCCCACGACCGAATGCAGCTCTGAAGTTAGGTCGGTCGAAATCCAGGAGCCTCATTTTTGGATCCCCATGTATGTCGTGTCGTCATCTAATAATCCGTATAAGCTTCACAAACAAACATAAGGGAAATCGTGTGTGTGTGTGATGCTTCGTGCCCCATGACAACAGGAAGGGGGGCTGGAAAAAGCATGCGATGGGTAAAGGGCCGAGTCGCTCCGCGCAGCGCTGCGCTGCTCAGGGGAAGGTCATTGCTCTGGACAAGCTGGCATCGCTTGCCGGGCCGTGCGGAGCGGGGCCGAGGAGGCAGAGGCCGCCAACGGACCTGCATTACGCTGCTGCGGACGACACTATAGCGTCGGCAGCGGGCAGCGTCGACTAAAATATCGTAGCATGCAGTGGGCAGTACTTACTTGTTCAGACAACCATCAAGTAAATGCAATGAGTCTTGACAGTCACGCTTTGCTGATACGTAGAAAATAGCTTGTGAGTTTTATATTGTTGTCTTTTCTGGCGTAGAGTTGACTTCTGGCGAACAGTCCATGAGGACAGTGGTGTGCATGCGTGCGTCATGTCGTTGACAAGCGCCTGGCTGCCCAAGCGGGAGACCAGGTGCGGGGGTGGGGTGGGGGTGGGGGGTGGGCGCGGGTATGCGGGACCTGGACAGCCACGCCTAATGTGCCTCGCCCCGCACGGCACTGTGCGTGTCCATCAGGTGTCCGTCAGTGCCGCGCGTGTAATGTCACGTCGAGTCACGTCATGTCACGTGCTCTTCAAAAGTGAAACAAAGTCCAGGCGCGGTTTGTGGAGGACGGGGCGGCAAGGGTCGAACGCCTGTCCTGCCCTGTACACTCCAAACCTATCTATATGCATTTTTTTTTCCAGTATGGAAATGCAATATCATGCGCAACCATGGTTACGTACGAAATTATTGGGCACCGATTTGCACAACTGTGTGCATAAACGACAAAGTCTCGCTTGTAATTTGTGCAGAGCAGGCTGCAGCTGCTGCTTATAATCCTGCAACTCTGATGCATAACGTAATAATGCAGTAGACTTGTGCAGTAGCCGTACTCTGACTCGTGCCCACCTCTTCGTGACTCTCTCCCCGAATTCCGAATGCTTTTGCAGATGGCACGCGACATTTCGGAGTGGAACCCATGTGAGGAAGAAGGATGAAGCTAGAGTGGAGAAAAGTGCACTTTCTTTGAGCACCGTTTTGATAATGAATAGAGTGCATCAGCTGATAGCTACGTGTGAGGCGAGGTGACGCTGCATTGCCACACCCTTTTTAGAACGTCCTGCACGAACTCGCTCCCGCACGCTCATGTACGCGCAGATCAGCTGCACTGCACTGGAAAAACAAAAGTTGCGATGTCCTACACGAAAAAAATAATACACATTAGCTGGCACAGAAAATATGTTAGCTGATATGCGCCTAGCTAAGATTTGAGTTGACAGAGCTAACATTTTAGTTGACACAGCTGTCCTGCTCATTTTGTTGTTACAGTTAATATTTTACCTGTGCAACGAAATGTTTGCTGCAATTTCAAATGCTTTTAGCTGTTAGCACGCAAAAAACAATTCGCGTCTTAGCAGAAATAAAATTGCAGGTGTACTAATTTTTTAGCTGTATAGGCGCAGCTAATTTTTAAGCTACCCAGCTTATTTTTTAGCTACCCTGCTATTTATTTTTATGTTGTATTAAGTTTTTAGCCGTACTGCTAGTTTTTCGGATCTAATTCCAGCTGAGCGATTTTGTTCCATGAGGACTCACACGAGGAAAAAAGAAAAAAGAAAAAAAAAATCGATAGAATCAAAATCTGAGAAAAGGCAAAGTGATATCGGTTCCTTTGGACCAGCAGGCACTGTCACAAGCGCCAAGATTCACACGCGCTAAAAGTCACAAGCGCTAAAAACTGGAAGCGCTAATGTTCACAAGAGCTACGAGTTCCAAGAGCTAAAAGTCACAAGCGCTACGATTTACAAGGGCTTAAAGTAACAAAAGCTACAAGCAAATCGACGGTCACCGCACTGGAAAAACAAAGGTGCTATATAGCACCCTTTTTGGGGTGCTATTGAATTTTATGGGGTGTTACTGCACTAATGCCTTTGTAAAAACACGAATAGGGGCAAAAATAGTACCTTTGAGAGGCGATAGCGCTTTCTCTTTAAAAGGCATTACATAGCACCTTTGTTTTTCAGTGCGGGAACGAACTTTACTTTATTGCGATAAGGGTGAAAGCGAGGGCGAAGGTCGAGACATCGGCTGCCTGTGCTGCCGGGTTCCTGGAATTGGAATCCTTTTGCAAACACTGCACACATTTTTAAGTTGTGTCTACCCTTTTGCCGCTGATATATCAGTGGATATTTCAGTCCTCGTTAAAATATGTTTGCACTGTCGACAATTACTCACTTTTGAAAATTAGAATAAATAAGAATCCTCCATTTTTTTTAATCCTTAGTTATTTTAATTTTAATATGATTGGAAAAATGAATGATTTATCGTACCTTGCATTGTACTGCTTAGAACACACTAGACCCTAATGCATCATGTTGCGCATAAAGGCTGCACGACTACGTGCAACCATTAGTTACGCACAAAATGTTTGCATAACCTTGTTTATTTTGTGAACATTATGTGCATATCTATGCACAGTGCGATGTGCATATCTATTGGTTGCACGTAATTCTGCATAATCATGCCCAAAAATTTCATTAGGGTTAAGTTAGTAATATCTAGCGTTCTAAGAGAACATAAATTACTCGTACATTCAAACCTTCAACCATTCGTTCTGTCCTTATGAGAGCGACAAGGACAGAGAGACGAAACCACTGTGCGGAATCACCTTACTGGGCTGGGCCTGGGCTGGGCCTGGGCTGGGCCTGGGCTGGGCCTGGGCTGGGCCTGGGCTGGGCCTGGGCTGGGCCTGGGCTGGGCCTGGGCTGGGCCTGGGCTGGGCCTGGGCTGGGCCTGGGCTGGGCCTGGGCTGGGCCTGGGCTGGGCCTGGGCTGGGCCTGGGCTGGGCCTGGGCTGGGCCTGGGCTGGGCCTGGGCTGGGCCTGGGCTGGGCTGGGCCTGGGCTGGGCCTGGGCTGGGCCTGGGCTGGGCCTGGGCTGGGCCTGGGCTGGGCCTGGGCTGGGCCTGGGCTGGGCCTGGGCTGGGCTGGGCCTGGGCTGGGCCTGGGCTGGGCCTGGGCTGGGCCTGGGCTGGGCCTGGGCTGGGCTGGGCTGGGCTGGGCCTGGGCTGGGCCTGGGCTGGGCCTGGGCTGGGCCTGGGCTGGGCCTGGGCTGGGCCTGGGCTGGGCCTGGGCTGGGCCTGGGCTGGGCCTGGGCTGGGCCTGGGCTGGGCTGGGCCTGGGCTGGGCCTGGGCTGGGCCTGGGCTGGGCCTGGGCTGGGCCTGGGCTGGGCCTGGGCTGGGCCTGGGCTGGGCCTGGGCTGGGCCTGGGCTGGGCCTGGGCTGGGCCTGGGCTGGGCCTGGGCTGGGCCTGGGCTGGGCCTGGGCTGGGCCTGGGCTGGGCCTGGGCTGGGCCTGGGCTGGGCCTGGGCTGGGCCTGGGCTGGGCCTGGGCTGGGCCTGGGCTGGGCCTGGGCTGGGCCTGGGCTGGGCCTGGGCTGGGCCTGGGCTGGGCCTGGGCTGGGCCTGGGCTGGGCCTGGGCTGGGCCTGGGCTGGGCCTGGGCTGGGCCTGGGCTGGGCCTGGGCTGGGCCTGGGCTGGGCCTGGGCTGGGCCTGGGCTGGGCTGGGCCTGGGCTGGGCCTGGGCTGGGCCTGGGCTGGGCCTGGGCTGGGCCTGGGCTGGGCCTGGGCTGGGCCTGGGCTGGGCCTGGGCTGGGCCTGGGCTGGGCCTGGGCTGGGCCTGGGCTGGGCCTGGGCTGGGCCTGGGCTGGGCCTGGGCTGGGCCTGGGCTGGGCCTGGGCTGGGCCTGGGCTGGGCCTGGGCTGGGCCTGGGCTGGGCCTGGGCTGGGCCTGGGCTGGGCCTGGGCTGGGCCTGGGCTGGGCCTGGGCTGGGCCTGGGCTGGGCCTGGGCTGGGCCTGGGCTGGGCCTGGGCTGGGCCTGGGCTGGGCCTGGGCTGGGCCTGGGCTGGGCCTGGGCTGGGCCTGGGCTGGGCCTGGGCTGGGCCTGGGCTGGGATGGGACTGGGACCCGGGCTCGGCATGTGCTGTTGTGCTGTGACCCACTGACCCACTTCTGGAGCGCCGGCGCGTTGCGCCCTGGTGCGTCCCGCTGCGGGGCCGGCCCGGCCAGTTACCGTAGAGTTACCCGGCTGGGAGGGAATAGTTCAAGTAGCTTAGCTGCACTTCGCAATGTATCTTCTCTGGAAAATCAAGTGTGACCAAGTCAAGTATTCATTTTTACTGCATACACTGTTAAAAAATCCATCTTAATTTTAATAAAAATATTTGGAAGCATTTACTCAAAAATTGTTTGTAAATTTAATAACAAAAAGGTTGTAAAAAGTAATAACAGTTGTGCTATAAAAAGTAATAACAGTAGTTTTGAAAATTGATAACATTGGTTGTGAAATGATGGGTAGAACCCCGCCACGTTCAGGGTTGTAAATTTTCCGGAAATTTTCAAGCTTTCTGAGAATTTCCTAAAAAGTGGAAAAAAACGGAAAAAATCCGGAAATATTGAAAATTTTGGAAATTTTCGTTCTAAGCGTATTTGAGTGGAATATCAAAAGAATTGTTAGAAGAAACATTGTTTTCCGTTGGTTTGAGCGTGTAGGAATGTGCGTATGATGGTGAACATGCCTTAATAGACCTTGCTTGCATGAACAAGAACACATTTATTAGGAAATGAGGGACGAAAATTCTTCATAAACAAGCATAACTACTATCTTGCTAACATTTCTAGCGTCTGCTGCAATTGGTTCGCTTTAAAAGACCACAAGAATAATACTACATTTATTAGAAAAATACGGACAAAAAAAAATCTTCATATAAACGAACATAACTATAATCTACCTAACTCGCTAATGCTAACGTCTGCTGCGAGAAGATCGCCTCACATTTGCAATCGGTGGTTGCTGCTGCTCGATGTTCTGAGCCTATGAGTGCTAGTGCGAGTGCCCCGGGTAGACCTGGCGGCGAGTGGATGAGAGGCAGTGTTGCGGGGACCCATATCTTCACCTTCTATTGCCTCTTCCTCTCTTTCACTGTTTTCGTCCGTATTTAAAATGTGTTTCAGTGTGACCAGTTCGTTTCTTGCAGCTCATATGGCATATGAATGGGTATACTCTAGCAAGCACACATATAAAGCATAAAGGTAAAGTACTTGAAATGACTGCTAAAGTTGGCTGCTGGTGTAAAAGTTTCTGTACAGTTGAGTGAAAATGTCGAAATACGAACATTTCCAATTTTCCAGGGTCTGAGAAATTTTCTGAAATTTTCCGGAAAAAATCCGGAAATTTTCCGGCTTCCAACCCTAGCAACGTTAACGTTATCCACCGGCTACGAGGCACCCACGAGAGAAGCCGCTATTGTTTAGGGTATTTAAGAAAACGAAAGGAAAGGTATGGGAGAATGCGGGGAGAAGATGGGAAATCCAATATTTCCGGATGATGGCGCCCATTGGGTAGGCAAGATTCGGGATGCAGCGCTTCTCTGATGGGCTGGTGGCCTACCGCAGGGGGGTTGTGTGCCTCGCCTGGTTCGGCAAGTGATGAAGCCAGGGTCAATAGTCTTCTTAGAGGTTTTTCTTTCCCTTCTTTTTTGTCGCGTCTGTGACAGAAAATCTTCTACATTTCATAACTGTCACTTTCTTGAGGTTCGCGGGGAGTGTATCCTAGAGAAGTCTCCAGAGAGAGAAGAATAGAAGGAGCGCGACGAGCCGGGGCCGGCAGCCGAAGCACTGCCGAAGCAGCTCGTCGTTTATCATTTCGGAAACGAAAAGGAAGCAGATTACTATTCCATCTCTTAGGCCTGGTACGCCACGCCACGCCGCTGCGCACTGCGCACCCCTTGCTCTTCGCTCTGCCCCTGGCAAACCGGTAACGCACAGGGGGAGGGGAGGGGTTAAGCAGTATTTGCTCCGACTCGAACCCCTCCCCCCTCCCCCCCCTCCCACCCCCTCCCCTGGAGCACCTGCTTCCTGTTCGCGGCCCGCCCGTCCTCGGCAAACACGCGGTACCGGCCGGCCCGGCCCTGCCCCGCCCCGCCCCGCCCTGGCTCTCGTGGGGGCCGGAGGCACCATGGGTAGGCGCCATGGGGTGAGGACGGGGGTGGGTGCGCCGGTGGTGGAGGGTGGGGGTGACCTGGCTCGGCCGGGGAGAGGGGTAGGGGTAGGGGGTGCCACGAGCCATAGCGGCAGCGGCGGTGGCAGCTGCAGATGCGAAGCTGCGGGCCCCATTGACCTAGTTTCAGTCCGCCTCCACTTCCACCAGCTCCCCCGCCTGGAGCGAACCCGCGCTTTGCCACGGGGACGACCTAGTTCCAGGCGATGCGCGAAGCCGGGAGAAGGGAGGGAGAGGGAGAAAGAGAGAGAGGAGGAAACAGGGGCGAGAGAAGGGAAAAAGGAAGGGGCCGGAGGAAGAGGGGGAGGTCCAGGTTGGTAGGGGCTGGAACATAGACTCTACCGGCCGCGCGTGGCTGGCCTGCAGTCGAGACGACAGAGCATGGAGTGAGATACCCCTCCCGGGCGCTTTAGCGCACTCAGTGTGGATGACTTTCGGAAGTTAAATGTTTGGCAAATACACTGGAAAAACAAAGGCACTAAACAACACCTTTTCTGGGGCACTAAAGTCAAGGGCGCGGTTTAGTGCCTTTCCTGGGGCACTAAAGTTAAGTGCCTTTCCAAAGGCACTAAACTTTATTAATGCCTGTTAAAGGTAGGTATTCGCACCTTTGTTTTTCCTGTGTAAATTACGGAATCATGAAATAAACGCATTGCTGAGCAAATTATATGAAACCAGAGGTATTCCGACACAAGTGCCGTGATTTCAAAGTGCTTTTTATATGGTGTCAATTATTATACTAAAAATAAGGACTATTTTTGTGATAGCACAACAAGAATTGTTGGTATGCACCGGGCGTTTCTTTTAATGCGTTACATTGATGAGGGATTGCATACTGGCCTGCGCTGCAGAGGCCTTTGGCGCCTTACGTGCGAACGGGGTAGTCAAACCCCCAACAATGTTACGGATTCAAACCCGGTACAATTCCTTGCGAGGGACTTGGGTCTGTGTCTCACCTTTATTCGTAGAGGAGACTTTGTTGTAAAAGTTGAAATGACAGTACGTTTCGAAGCAGCCTAGGGCGGGGTGAGAGGCGGCCCCCCAGTCGCGCCCCTCAAAGAACAGCAGGGTTGGCCGGGCCGGGCCGGGCCGGGCCGGGGGGGCCACCACGGGGTAGGCCGCCCTGAAACTAGGTCAACCTGTGCCCGGCTGGCCCGGCCCGACTGGGTCCGGCTGGGAAGAGGAAGAGGAGAGGAGCTGGTCGGGCCGGGCAGGGCAGAGCCTAGCACCCCTCCTCTAATCCCCGAGGTCCCTTTCCCCTTGTCCCCCATCCTAGGCGCCCCCCTCCCCCCCCCTCAAGGTCCCCCCACCCCCCCACCCATGTGTTGTAAACCCCCTCCCCCCAGTCCTCCGCACAGAGTTCCTCTTCCGTTCTCTGTGCCGGGTCGTTCGGTTGCCGGTCGGTCCCACCCCCAGAACAGCCACGCGCGGCTCATCCCCGCTCCGCCTCCCGCCCCTCCTTCCCCCCTTGCGCTCCACCCTTTCTAGATCTTCACCCCCTGCCCCTATCCAGTCGCTGGGCCGGAGCTCAGCGGGTGAGATGGGGGGGGGGGGGAGGGGAGGGGCGGTGGTGCGCTATTGCCGATCGTGGAAGCCATAATTACCTCCTGTGTGGTTGTGTCGGGTGCTGCTGCGAGCGTGACGCTTGCTGGCGCCGCCTGGCGCCTGGCGTCGCGGCCCCGAGGGAGGGGCTGGTAAAGGCGGTATCACACTGGCGACTATTAGGAAGAGCGATTGCGACTGCGACGCGATTGCGATCCTCAACTGGGGTTATATAGGCGGTAAAATACCCGGTAAAATGCGCGGTAAAATCTCGCTATATGAGGGTACGATTAAAATTTAATTTTACCGGTAAAATACCAAAACTGCTTTAAAAGGGTTTCTAAGGGATTTAACGGATGAAATGCTGCTTGTACTCCAAGAAATGGATTGGGACTGGAAACAAATAGTAATTTTAAATGCATTTGTTTTCGATTTTTCTTTAAAGAAAAGCCAATAATTAACACAAGATGGAACAAAAGTAACAAAAAAATACAACTTTGGGTAAGCACATCACAGTGTACACTTTACCCATTGTCATCACCATCATCACCATTTGCATTCTCTGGCTATACTCTTGCTCCTCAGGCTCATGCGGTCTTTATCTTGACTATCATACATCACCAGTATTACATCAAAAGAGCGCATCTCCCAGACGCAGAATGAAAAGTCTGCTACTTGAGCGAGAAGTAGCCGTGAAATAAAATAAAAAATTCTGGTTCTCTGATTATTCTAAACGAAAGGGAAATTACTGTCAATTCTGAAAAATTCTAGACACATTTCCTGACCATGAGACATTGTTTACAATACAAAAGTTGTCGTTCCAGGCATTTAAAAAAAGTGGGTAATTTACCGGTAGAATAGCAATTTACCGGTAAAATTGGTATTTTACGGTAAGATTATGATTTTACCGGTAATTTCACAACCCTATCCATCCTCAACCATCACACCTGCGATCGCGATTGCTGGCGCGCGACTGCCGACTGCCTGCGCCTTGTGTTTCATACGAAGTCCAGTCGGGTCGTATACAGACACTCGTAGCTGCAAGAGTGTCGTCTGCTGTTGCGCTGTTTATACTTTCCTAACAACACCCTCAGTCCTCTATGGATAAATTTATATCGGTCTGTTGACGAATTTCTACTCTGCTTACTAAGCGGTTTGTGCAACTATAATGCCAACCTTTTTATAATTTGATTACCCACATTTTTCTCTGTAACCTATATACAAGCTAATTCTTCTTGACAATAGCTAGAGAGAAAAAAGTATGTATTATGGATATTTGCAAATGTCTTAACGCCTGTAGTGAAAAAGGTCTAGGAAGAATCTGAGAGTGAACCGGAATGCTAAGTTTACGACAATGGAGAGACATATTATTGAAAAGAATCGTTTTTATTTTCTTCGGCGAAAAAAACATACGAAAGAGTTAGCCTTATTGTCTCAGTATTAAAGTGACGGCTTTCATCAGTATGCTATGTTTAATTACATTACAGAAATTTTGTTATTAGAAAAGACTGTGTTGTCTGTAAATAAATTAAATTCTATTTTTATATTTTATTTTAGTGTATTTATATTTTTAGAAGTCGGTTTCCAGTCTCAAGTATCCTGTCATGGAACAACATTTGCTTTGGCTTAGTTTTACCCCTTAATTCTAATAATACTCAAAAAAGTCATCGCTAACGTTTACGTGATAGCAGATGATAAATGCTTTTTCTTGGGACGAACCAGACGAGCTATTACGACCACCTCTCTAGACCCCGCCCCCCAAAGGACGAACCCCTACGACCAGTGCTGCCAGAAAAGTAGGCAAAACCCACCCAACACAACAGCTGTGTGGAGCGGGTGGTATTCACGCCTGCCTACTAGGCCAATATTCTGCACACGTGTGTTGATGTTGCCTAGAAGGCAGGCGTGAATACCGCCCTGCTCCACACAGCTGTGTGTTGGACGGGTTTTGCCTACTTTTCTGGCAGCACTGCCTACGACCACCCCTCTAGGCTCCGCCCCCTAGGGACGAACCATAACGACCACCTCTCTAGGCCCCGCGCCCTTACTGATAACTTCGTTACGAACGTGTCACAGACGTCTTCCCGTCTTACTGACGTGTCACTGACGTGTCACTGACGTGTCACTGACGTGTCACTGACGTGTCACTGACAGGGACGAATACCATGACCACCTCACTAGGCCCCGCTCTCCTAGTCCCCTTCTCTCCTATTTCGACCACCTCACAAGGCCGGTCTTTCCCCCCATTACTCCGTACGAACGAGATCCAAAGTAAAAGCAGATGCTACCTTTGGTATCATCTACTAATAATTAAATGTACATGAGAACTGAAAATTTTTGATCCTCGCTCAGCATGTTTGCGTTGCTCTGGAGTCAAAACACTTGGTCGACATGCAACAAAGGAAGAAAATGCATCCTCAGAGACTGGGGCTGGTACATCTGCGGCATAGGGCAGAAGGTTGCCTTGCAACTGCTTATTGCAACCTCCTTTAAACACATTGACTGCAAGGATATCTGCCTCTGACGCTGCTGACGCTCCGCGCCCCGCCCCGCCCCACCCCGCCCCACCCCGCCCCGCCCCGCCCCGCCCCACCCCGTCCCGCCCCGTCCCGCTCAGCCCCACCCGCCCCGCCCCAACGCGGCGTCTCGTCCGCGGTCCCGTCCGTCTCCTTTGTCTGGGCTGGTATGGGCGCGCCCGGGCCTCCACCCTCCCTACCCTGAGGTGGTGAGCGTCGCAGCAGTCGCAGCCCCACCCTTTAATCCCATCGTAGATTGAGTCTGTAAAGCGGGCCCGGGCCGGGCGGGGCTTGTAGGGGAGCGGCGCGGAGCCGCGCGGAGCAACTAGTTCAGTGGGGCTGGCCCGGCTGGCCCGGCTGGCCACGCCGGGGCTGGGCTGGGCAGGGCCGCTCTCCTCGCCGGGCCCCCCCGGCCCGGCTGCCCCCGGCCCGCTCGCTCGCTCGCTCGAGAGGGAGTGGGGGGTGCAGCGGGCGGAAGCGCCGTCGAGGGGGAGGTGATTTAAGGGGTTGTTTTCTGTGGGGCTACCCACGTGTCGAGTCGCGACGGGGAGGGAGGGGCGGGCATGGGGCTTATTGATCGCACGGCGGGGTGGCGGGGCGCGGTAGAAGGGGTGGCTGCCACAGCGGCGTGGCCCTGGGCACTCCGGCCCGTCCCTGTGGCCTCTGGAGCCCCTTACCACCGCACCACGTAGCCCTGCCTGCACTCTGGCTTCACTCTCCCGCCCGTTCTTTGTTCCGCGACTTGGACCTTTTTCGAACCCTCAAGCCGCGGCGCCGCCCGCTGGTAATGCCGGTAGGGAAGGCCTTGACGCGTCGTCCCGCCCCGCCCCGCCCCGCCCCGCCCCGCCCCGCCCCGCCCCGCCCCACGAGGCGAACCCAACACCTCCACTCAGCAGTTTCCAGCCCAGCTCGACATGAGAGATTTATGCCAGGGAGCTTTTCAACTATCGTGCAAAACTTCTACAACCCCGCCTCGTCCTCCCCGTCACCGTCACAAAACGAAAGTGCGCCCACCCCACCCTACCCGGTGCCTGATCCATCTTCTTTTCAATGGCAGCGATCGCCAAAGCAAGTCGTATGATTCACCGACAACTAACCAGACCCTTCTGGGCTGCCGAGAATACGATTGCCCTACCCTACACGCGTCGCAAGTCGCACTACGGCCTAATACCACGGCACCCGGAAGTCCCTTTGCCCCCCTCCCTAACACGCTCCCCTCGCCCTGCCCAGCCGATAGTCGTGAGATGGCTCCTCCCCTGCCGCCTGACCGTATGTATGGACCGTCCCGTCGCGGCCTGCCTGTGCCTGGGTGGCGATGCGGTGGGGTGGCGGCTGTGGCCCGGCCCGGCCCGGCCCGGCCCACGCTGATAAGGTGGCCCAGTTCCAGTCGAAACAAAGCCACCCAGCTCGGCTCCGCGCCGCCCCCGCGCCGCCCCCGCGCCGCCCCCGCGCCGCCCCCGCGCCGCCCCCGCGCCGCCCCCGCGCCGCCCCCGCGCCGCCCCCGCGCCGCCCCCGCGCCGCCCCCGCGCCGCCCCCGCGCCGCCCCCGCGCCGCCCCCGCGCCGCCCCCGCGCCGCCCCCGCGCCGCCCCCGCGCCGCCCCCGCGCCCATCAGGCAGGGAGGCTCAGTCGGACCTACGGCTACCGGTGCCTCTGTTTTCGCATCGGCCATTGCCGCCCCGATAGTTTACGCTCCGTAGTGTCAACCACCGGGCAGGTCCACCGGATAGGTAGAGCAGCCACCTGAGATAGGCGGGTGGCCGCCAAGGGCATTCCCTGCTTGGGGTTACCTCGGGCGTTGCGCCCGCCCGTGTGGGGTTAGCTCAGACGGAGCGAATGTTGCTACCTCTGGTCATTCCATTCCCTTCTAGGCGGGTTTGGTCAGGTTTGGCCAGGTAGAGTGTGTAGGTGACAGTTGTCATGTCAGCCAGCATCGGGACGGAGCGGTTCGGATCCAGCCGAGTTAGCGCGCGAACGAGTTCGGGTATGAAGACAGTCCAGGGTGTGAAAACTGACGCACAGAGAGATGACCACCTTCCGTCTGATGCGCCTTCCGCCTGGCTCATTGATAACCTATCAGCCCAGCCCCCTCCCGGAAACTAGCGACCAACCCCATCGCCCAAATCCTTCAACCCGCTCGGGCACTGTGAAAAATATCTTTGTAGATTTACGATCTATCTTGTAAATTACGCTTTACTAAATATCTTGTAAATGTTCGATAACCTTTTCTTGCTCGCAATCGAATTGCAAGTCTATACGTAGTGCTTGTAATTTTACTATTTGTAATTGTAAATTTACAAGTTTTCCCGTAAATCTTCAAATACTTTTCACAGTGGGCCGCGATGCGGAATGTCTAATATATTTGCAGAAAGAAAAGAGGCAAACGGATTTGCGGTTATGTTCATCTGTATAGCAGGCGATGAGCTGACGGGGTGATCTTTGTCCTTTCAGCCGACACGGATGGTGTTCCAATGCACGTGGCCTGGATGCCTCTACCTCACGACCACCTGCGCCTCCATCGAGAGTCACGTGCGCAACTCTCACCTGGGGCCGCGCACGGGGGACGCGGAGGACGGCGAGGACATGAGCGACCACGAGGAGGAGTTCTACTACACCGAGGTGGAGTTGGGGCTGCACACGTCCTCGCCGCCAACGCTCTCGCACCGGGACATGGCGCGCCCCCCGCACGAAGGTGAGGACGAGTCTCGTGCAGAGCTGCCAGTCTTGCCGGTCATTCCCGAGTTGGGAGGACGGTCCTCCAGACGGCGCTCAGACGTACCTCTCTTGAAGGTTGTTGTCGTTTTTCTTTTGTTTATTTTTGTAACGCTGTCTGCCGTCTTCCAGATCCTGAATATCAGAAGCAGCTCGCCAACGCCGCGGTGCTCAAGGGGTCCTTCGCCCTGAGCAGCAGCCCGGGCGTCGCCTCGGTCGCGTCGAGCGGGCTGGGATCGAGCGCCGCGTCCAACTCGAGCAGCTCGTCCTCCGTGAGCAGCAGCTCCTCGCTGGGCTCCGCGGCGGGCTCTTCCACCCCGGCAACCCTCATTCACATTCCCGCCCAGCTGCCGCCCTGGTCCAGCTCGGCCTCGGCGGCCACCTCCCCCGTCAGCATAAAGGTGAGTCCACGAGGAGCCGCCCCGCCCCGCCCCGCCCCGCCCCGCCCCGCCCCGCCCCGCCCCGCCCTGGTCCAGCTCGGCCTCGGCGGCCACCTCCCCCGTCAGCATAAAGGTGAGTCCACGAGGAGCCGCCCCGCCCCGCCCCGCCCTGGTCCAGCTCGGCCTCGGCGGCCACCTCCCCCGTCAGCATAAAGGTGAGTCCACGAGGAGCCGCCCCGCCCCGCCCCGCCCTGGTCCAGCTCGGCCTCGGCGGCCACCTCCCCCGTCAGCATAAAGGTGAGTCCACGAGGAGCCGCCCCGCCCCGCCCCGCCCTGGTCCAGCTCGGCCTCGGCGGCCACCTCCCCCGTCAGCATAAAGGTGAGTCCACGAGGAGCCGCCCCGCCCCGCCCCGCCCTGGTCCAGCTCGGCCTCGGCGGCCACCTCCCCCGTCAGCATAAAGGTGAGTCCACGAGGAGCCGCCCCGCCCCGCCCCGCCCTGGTCCAGCTCGGCCTCGGCGGCCACCTCCCCCGTCAGCATAAAGGTGAGTCCACGAGGAGCCGCCCCGCCCCGCCCCGCCCTGGTCCAGCTCGGCCTCGGCGGCCACCTCCCCCGTCAGCATAAAGGTGAGTCCACGAGGAGCCGCCCCGCCCCGCCCCGCCCTGGTCCAGCTCGGCCTCGGCGGCCACCTCCCCCGTCAGCATAAAGGTGAGTCCACGAGGAGCCGCCCCGCCCCGCCCCGCCCCGCCCTGGTCCAGCTCGGCCTCGGCGGCCACCTCCCCCGTCAGCATAAAGGTGAGTCCACGAGGAGCCGCCCCGCCCCGCCCCGCCCCGCCCCGCCCCGCCCCGCCCCGCCCCGCCCTGGTCCAGCTCGGCCTCGGCGGCCACCTCCCCCGTCAGCATAAAGGTGAGTCCGCGAGGAGCCGCCCCGCCCCGCCCCGCCCCGCCCCGCCCCGCCCCGCCCCGCCCTGGTCCAGCTCGGCCTCGGCGGCCACCTCCCCCGTCAGCATAAAGGTGAGTCCGCGAGGAGCCGCCCCGCCCCGCCCCGCCCCGCCCCGCCCCGCCCCGCACTGCCCCGCCCCGCCCCGGTCCAGCTCGGCCTCGGCGGCCACCTCCCCCGTCAGCATAAAGGTGAGTCCACGAGGAGCCGCCCCGCCCCGCCCCGCCCCGCCCTGGTCCAGCTCGGCCTCGGCGGCCACCTCCCCCGTCAGCATAAAGGTGAGTCCACGAGGAGCCGCCCCGCCCCGCCCCGCCCCGCCCCCCCCCGCCCCGCCCCGCCCCGCCCCACCCTGCCATGCCCCTCTAATGCACAGTCGTTCATGTTCCAGACATCCCCGCTGAAGCACCTGAAGCTGTCACCCCGCTCGGGCAGCTGCCCGTACCAGCCGGTGCTGTCCGTGTCCGCGCCGGGCACGGCCTACAAGGTGCCCGGCTCGCCGACTCGCAAGGTGCGCGGGGACACCAAGAAGTGCCGGAAGGTGTATGGCATGGAGCACCGGGACCAGTGGTGCACTCAGTGCAAATGGAAGAAGGCGTGCACGCGTTTCGGTGACTAAGCGTGCCTCCCCCCGCCCTTTGCCCGCCCCGGGCCCCGGCAGGGCCCCGGCAGGGCCGCGGTGCGCGTGTAGCGCGAGTGTGTGTGAGCCGGCCGGGCCGGCCGCACAGGGCCCGCCTCTAGGCCCGCCTCTAGGCCCGCCTCTAGGCCCGCCTCTAGGCCCGCCTCTAGGCCCGCCTCTAGGCCCGCCTCTAGGCCCGCCTCTAGGCCCGCCTCTAGGCCCGCCTCTAGGCCCGCCTCTAGGCCCGCCTCTAGGCCCGCCTCTAGGCCCGCCTCTAGGCCCGCCTCTAGGCCCGCCTCTAGGCCCGCCTCTAGGCCCGCCTCTAGGCCCGCCTCTAGGCCCGCCTCTAGGCCCGCCTCTAGGCCCGCCTCTAGGCCCGCCTCTAGGCCCGCCTCTAGGCCCGCCTCTAGGCCCGCTCTAGGCCCGCCTCTAGGCCCGCCTCTAGGCCCGCCTCTAGGCCCGCCTCTAGGCCCGCCTCTAGGCCCGCCTCTAGGCCCGCCTCTAGGCCCGCCTCTAGGCCCGCCTCTAGGCCCGCCTCTAGGCCCGCCTCTAGGCCCGCCTCTAGGCCCGCCTCTAGGCCCGCCTCTAGGCCCGCCTCTAGGCCCGCCGCCACGCAACGACACGACCAGCGCCGCTCCAGCGCTCAGCCCAGTGCCCACCAATCCCAGAGCCACGCTGATGCGGCTCAGTGGATGCAAACCTCACTGCCAGTACTGCCCGGCTCCCACGCCAGCGTGCGCCAGCCCCACCTCGCCCTACCCGGCTGCGTCCCGCCCAGGCCCCAGTGACGGGGATATTACACAGGCCACGTGCCGGGCTGCCGCGCCCCTTCACAACCCGCGTCACCTGCCAATGAACGAGCCACCAACATCTCCATCAACATCTCATCATCATTTTAGCCAAAGCCGTTCCATAATTTTTACCCTTTAAAGGCGGACAATTTTTACCATTTGTTTGTTTGAAATTTTTAAGTATCTCCATGTTTGTGTTTTTGACTTTAAGTTCCATTTGTGATCGAAGAGAGGAATGTGTCAATATTTATTATTCTTGATTGATTGAATGATTGACATGTACCTTCAAAGAATGTAATGGGCTTTCAATGATACTTTAGTGTTCATGTTAAAGCAATCTCATTCTGCACTCTAATCAGTTTTTCAGATTTTAATTTTTTTACAAAATAAACTTCTATTTTACTAGCACCAACTTGGGAACATAATCAGCCTATTCTATTTCAAACTTTATTTTTGTAATGTTTATTTTCCAAGCAATTCTTCAGTGTGTTGGTACTGATTTGGTACTGTCGAACTAAGAGCGCTGTCTTCCAGCGGCAGAGTGACAATCCTAATCTGGCAGCTGGACTCATCTCAGGCCAATTTCTAGTTAGTGCTGAAAGTCTGAAAGAGATTTAAGAGTCGCAGAATGTGTGCTCTATAGCGTGGACTTTGATTCCTCTTACTGATAGAGAAAGCGTGACATGCAGGGCTTTCAAAACTGTCCTCGTGGTGAAATGCGTGGAAAGCCTGTCGCACATTCTCAGTGACTACAGCAATAATAACTTGTGATCTGAACAAAACAAAGGTGAAAAGAAATTAATTAAGGCTTTTTTACTGTATTGGCCAGACCTTTATGCAGCCTCATAGAGTTTATGACCATTGTTTTAAATTTAATCATTTTGATCTCTAGATCATATATCATCAGACACTTTTTACCGGCCCTTTCCCTGGCCAGTATCATAGTAGATGTGTTATTCTTGTCCGTACTGAATTATCTTTTGCAATGTTAACCAAGTCTTCAATTTTTAACAATCTGGCCTCATTTTAGTCAAATGCACATTCCAATTTACTCTTTTTGAAGAGAGAACGCAATCTTGCTGAATGCTGTTGACTGCAACGGTGATGTTGGATTCATCAATCGGTTTCATCAAGCATGCTTGTCAGATCCCAGTTACATTTGTACTTACATCAAATCTACTAGTCACCTCACAAACCAAGCAGTTGTTGTTTTTTTCATTTTTTAAAATATTTTTCTTTGCAGAAAAACTTAAACCCAGAAAAATATATTGGCAAACAAATATTTCGTAGGGTATCCAGCCCATTTTGGCTCTTATACTAGTCAATGCTTTGCTCTGATTCCATTTGAATGACGCTTTATGTCTAGTAGAAGGAAAAGAATCAGAGGAATTGTAAATACTCGCAACGCAACTCAATCAACAGTTACCTTTTATTTTTATCTACAAGTGATTTATTCTGTATGAAATTTCGTTGTGTGTGTGTTTGTGCAGCAAGAGTAGGATCAGGAGATATATTGGTGTTCAAATTTAGGTGATAACTGTTCATTTGCTAATTTTGAGTCATCTATGACAATTCAGAACAGGTTGTGATTTTTACTTATCCATTTATGTTTCTAAAAGTTTATCTTAAATTGTTGCATTGGTTTTTTGTTAAAAGATGTAGTGAGGTGGAAGGCTCTCTTATTTTTTCTTAAGTATGATTCGATGATTGCTGTCATTGAATTACGTATGGGTTTAAGAGATCTCATAATTTATGATTTACAAAAAGCTGCAAAACCTCTGTGCGGTGCTTGTGGAGTTAATTCAAAACAAGAAAAAATGCTTGAACTCCTCGGATACATTACATAGGGGCAGCTATCTCAAGTGGAATGATTGACACCCTTTCACTTTCATTTCAAAATTTTCTTTCTCTTAAATTGGGCTCAGCTGTCCTTAAATATTTTATGAAAACTTATTGGCAAGTAGGTCAGTGTATTAATTAAAATCAAATGAATCTGCTTATTATATGTTATGTTTTGGTTTGTTGATGACATTTTGAACTGTTTGATAAAGTCTCCAGAACAGAGCTGTGCGCATCTATTGAAGCGCTGGTAGCTTCTACGTTGCAAGTTGTCTTTAATTACGCAGCTGAGTCAGAGAATGTGCCCATTTTGAAAAACTGTGCAGTTTGTTGTTATTGTAAGTAGTTTGAGCCTGGTAATGGACACACTGCCTGAGTGAAAGGACCCATGTTATTCCTTGGAGCGCTGGAAGCTTCTTAGGGAGTGGGCTATGATACAAGAGAGGGTGTCAATTTGTGTCACAAGTCAGCAACTTTTACTGTGCAAATACAATCTTCATCAATCAGGGTTTTACCGGCAGAAATTGAAATGACTGCTTTATTTTAAAAAGAAAAGACTCAAATTTAGGTGGAGGATAACCAATGAATTTTCAAGGCATACAATTCATACCAAGGTATGCTCAGTCAAAATTACCCTTTATATTTGCCATGTGCTACCCTAAGGAAAGTATTACACTGTACGGGGTTCTCCCTAAATAGTATCATTTTTATCATGAAACACCTTTATTTCACTTTCTAGCTTTAAGTTTATTACCACGTCATAATATTATTAAATCTTTAATATATTTGTTACATGTATAAATAAATATATATCTATATTATAAATGCAAATATAAACATACATATATATATAAATATATATATATATATATATATATATATATTGATATTTTAGCTACAGATTAGATCTGTGATGAGTGACCATTGTACAGTGTAAAATTATCAGAGGTAATATATGTGTACACAAATGCATCTGTGGGGAGTGCAAGATTGATAACCTTGATAGCCTGGTTTATTTTTCTTGAAGGAGAAAGTCTGTTTATTGTTGATTTCCTGAGAGTGTTATTTGTTTGGCATTTCATGAATGCCGTGTTTGGAATTTTAATCAGGAACTGTTTGAGCTGGCAGACTCCTTATATGTATACATTACATAGAAGAAAGCGGTTATATGTTGAAATAGGTTTATATCTACACACAAATGTGTATATATGGAATCATATTTACATGTATAGACTGTGTGAATGTGTTGACACAGATTATATTACATAGCCAATAATGGATCTCATTTATAACTACCCAAAAATACACTGAACATACAAGTACAACAACCTATAAGAAAGAGGATAGGATTTAATATTAAATAGGACGCCATTTTACAAAGAAAACTTACTTGTATGCCGCTAGCTGAAAAGTAGTTGTTTAGAGTTCACATTTAGAAATCCAGCTGATTTTGTTGTATTGATTTGTTGATATGTCTAAGTGCCAGATATATATTGCTATGATGCACATCTTTTTTCTAAGTATTCATAAGGGAAATCCTCCTCAGAAGACAAACAATGACTTTGCCTCCTTTACCTGATTGCAAATTAAAAATATGATGTGGTATATAGACTCATGCAATGCTTAAGCATTGCTGTCTCTTTGTGAAATTGAACTG
This sequence comes from Frankliniella fusca, assembly GCA_029379305.1. Classification (NCBI taxonomy): domain Eukaryota; kingdom Metazoa; phylum Arthropoda; class Insecta; order Thysanoptera; family Thripidae; genus Frankliniella; species Frankliniella fusca. Next base: position 24,586 of record JAHWGI010000411.1, read on the forward strand.
GAAGGTTAATGTTTTCAGAAAGTTGCCTTTATGCTGTGAAAAATTGAAGTGTTAGAGATACTTTTTCTGTGTATGCTTGCAAACCGTTGTCAAATTCTTTTGCTTGTTTTTGAGAGAATCATAATATTTGTTACCATAGCTTATTATCCAGCTGTGTAAACCAGTTGACTTCTTCATTCAATTGAAAGCAATATACCAGCAGGAGTATTTTCATAGAATATATGGATATATGTGTATGTTGACTAAATTTCATCGTCTATTTATTAAAAGGTTTTTATGATTATCTTTGGTACCGAAAGGCCTTTTGAGTGTATGTTACCTTTAGGTAAGCCAGGATTATTTGATGTATTAATAAAATAGTGTCCATTACTCAGTTATAGGGACAAAGATATTTGGAATAATTTCTCACAAATTCTGCTTTTTAAAATTGTTATTTAGGGATGCTGCTTAATTTGTCCCCTGTTAAACTATACGCTGGTCTCACGACTTATTCAAAATATGGCTATTGTTTAGATTTGACAATAAAATTTTCGCCTAAAATCTTTCACAGCTAAAATAATGGGATGTGAGCCAAGGATGCTGCTCGGAATTGCAATAATTTTGACTGTCACTGTTCTTGTGCCATGATTTACTGTGTTGAATATTTGAAGAAAGAAAATGAGTGTTCTACAAAAACTGTTTCTTTAATGTTTCCAAGCGTTTCTTACTCTGGAACACCTGTTTATTTGGTTTCAAAACTTTTTTATTTCACTGTGTTGCTGCTTTTCACCCCTTGTGTATGTAGTATGATGATGTCAAGTATAAGAACACCTTCCTGAGAGAACAGAGACCATTCAAACATGTGAAATGTTGGTTGTATCAAAATTATCACAGCACATGACATAAAATACGACGGGTTTTCTTTCATTAGTCGTTCATTTTGCAGATCACTGAACAAAAATCATGACTGGTTCTTCCTCCAAGTCCGCGATCGCGAAATTTCTAGATGCAATATCTCCCACTTGGTTATTTAATTGAAAAATTTTACTGTACAGGAATAGATATTGCTATATGCATTTCTTAGATTCACTCATCGAAGTATGTACAAAACTCTTTCTTTAAAGATCAATGAATAGAAACTCTAGCTTACCTGATTTTTTATGAGTCCCGATCGTATGAATTTCCGTCTATACAGTAATTGAAAAAATACTTTGTACAGAAATGACAATTGTCTTTTTTTTCATAGTTTTACTCATGAAATTAAGTGTAGCACGTTTCCTTCAAAGATCACTTAATAGAAATTATGTCTGAATTTGTTAAAGTTCGTAGCTTTCGCGAGCTCTCATAGGGCGCGTGGTAGCGCAATCTAACTGGTCCTCCGTAAAATAACCTTGACACCTTGACGCCTCAGCGGCAAATCCAATTGTTTGTTCCCTTCGTGAAAAGAAAAGTTGTGCTCCCGCATCTTTCTTTTAACTTTGCTTTACACTAAACTTTGAGATCTATGTTTCCTAGTTTCCAAACTAGCTAAAGCTGCCTGCTTATTGTCTACTTTAATTTTCCCCAGGATGTAATGGCGCCCCCACAATGGCCGTTACCAAGGCGGAGCGCCTGCGACAAACTGGATAGGCCAACCCGCCAAGCCTCGAGTAAAGGTGGCGGCCTACCTGGAGAGCTGAAGCTCAGGGGGAAGCAGGAATTAAATTCCTGGTACCCAAAATTTCGTACCGTCACCTCCCGATGAGTTCATTGTGGGGACACCTTGCCGTTATGTAACTTGAAAATAACCATGAACTTCCAACCCTTTCCTTTCAGGACGTAACGTAACGTGAAAATAACAAGGAACTTCCAACCCTTTTCCTTCCAGAACGCGTTCAGAGCATACCTGAATAATTCAAAATCAAATATAAAAGGACTAAAACAGCTACAATCTTTTTAAAACATATTGCATAATTCCCAGTAAGTGATCTTCAAAAGCAGTGTTTCAGAAACATATATGGCTTTTAATTTCAGGAAATAACTTGACATGTCCATGAACTCAGATGTTAACCCAGTTCTTTCCACTATTGTAACGTATGATATAGTGATATTGGAAACACACTTCAACCCTTCACATATGTTCTCTGCTTTCTCAAATGAATGAATTACTGTTCTCCAGCAAAGATGATACCTGCATTATTATACACATTCCATTCAGTGCAAAGAACGAGTTACTTTTAATACTACAGAATGTTATATTAATTGGCTTCTCGTTATTTTTAGACTGAAATGTATTGTACCACCCTCAAGATCATAGTTTTAGCTTGCTGAGTGCAAATCCACCTCTCCCAACTGTACGAACACTCAATAAAGCAATACACAGGCTCCCTGCCTTCTATGCCAATATATGTTCTTAATCTTTCTCACTGTAGACAGGAGTGGTTGGATTAGACTAAGAAATTTAGATTAACATATTTTAAAACAAATCTAAATCTCATCAAAATCAGATGGATTTCCTGAGAGTAAATTTTGAGTAATGAAATTTTGACTTGCTGGTACAGCATTAGGATACCACTCGGAATCATTTTAATTTATTTTGTCCTTTGATAAAAATGTTGTTTATGGAAAGACTTTGCTGGAGAGAATATGTAAAGGTGGCCTTTACACTCAACATTTTCGATGTATCCGCCCATGTCTGTCGATTTTCGTTCATATTTTGTCCGATAGTATCGAAAACATGTACTGTTGGACATTGCAACACAACATTCGGGACTTGAGTGACATCAAAATTGTCCAAAATCACAAAACAAGTAAAGGTGGACGTGACGAAAGCGCTGAATGTAAGGCCACATTAAGCCCTTCTCTCTCTCTCTCTCTCTCTCTCTCCCCTTGTTTGGCTATCAATACATGTAAATCTATCCCAGACAATCGCCTTTTTTGCCCCTTTTGGTGAAGAATTTCTTTTTCTTAGTTTGTTTGCTTTGTATGCACTCTTTTACTGTGATCTGGCAACATTGATCTTGTGACAGTGGTCGAAACTCTAGCCCCTCTGATCGCTGTTTTGAATCTTGCCTTATTTTTTCTCCTTCCATCCGTCCGAGTAATGTATTCTCCTATATCTATGGCTAGTTGTTATACACTTCTCTTTTCTTTGAGGTCTGTCTGTGTTGTTTTCTTTATAATTCCTTGATTTCTTTGACAGCAAAGAGCGTGTTAGTTGTCTTCAACCCTGTCGGGCTTACAATGTTGTTTTATTATATTAGTTCATATATTTTATAATAATTGAATAATATATTTTTATCTCTCATATATATATATATATATATATATATATATATAGTACGCATATATATGTACATATATATTTACATGTATATGTATGTACATATATTTGTATGTATGTAAGAATATGTAAAGCTTAAAACTTGATGTCGGTCAATGTATTCACTACTGTTAAATTGGTTATTATAGGCATGTAACTTGTTCATAACTTGCTGAGATGGCTTAAAAATTTGTGCGCTCTTGTTGAAAGCAAGTGAATGTAAACGCTAGTATTGAGAGGAACACAATGAAATTATTTGTAGTTCAGGTGAGAAATGTAAAAATTTTTCAGGGAAATAGTTGAAAGATGACCACTTCTTTAGGAGTCTTATAACTGAAATACCTTTCTTCTCCAGAGTTTTGTTGGCAGTTGTTTGAGATGAGCTTCTTCATTTACTTCAATTACATAGACAATGATGAAGCTGGGCAGCTGGAGCCTCGTGTGGAAATTCAAGTTCATGAGCTAACTAGAAGCAACAGTTTTTACTATTCTAGTTTGTTTTTCCTTCTTTCTTTTCTTTTATTAATCTAGTTAAAAAGCCCCAGCTTTACCACCATTCCAGTATACCTCAAAGTAAGACAGACTGGATCCAGTCGCGACAAAATACATACTTGATACATGCGCACAATCTGCCGGAAACCAGGGCAAGTAAAACCTTATCCTGATCTTGGCTATCATGACTCAGCATAGATGAGACTTAGTCCTCATTAATAAATAAGAGCCTTTTTCCTGTGCAGACTTAGACTTGCAACATTCTTATCAAAGCGTTAAATGTGATATTTAAAACTTGTTTGTAAATCAGCATAGAATGTAACATAAATTTTACCAACTCTATTAGTGTTTAAAACATATATTTTCTTAGATTTAGCACCATCATACTGATTGAGCAAACAAATCATTGTTGGTCAAATATCTTTCCTCGAAGTTTATTTCATACTGATCAATTTCTAACACTGATATCCCACATCTCATCTCAGGAAAAAATGAACATCATTTCCATCAAAAAAGTTATCTCTGAATAAATCAGCTATTTCCCTGTATACATACAGTGTAATAGAATTAGAGTTTTATTGTTGTTTAAAGTATTTTCTTCTAAAATGCTGCATACATAGCAAAATAGATGTATTGTAGAAAGTGTAAAACTAAGCAACTTTCTATAGAAATGAAATGAATGTTTCTCTGAACGTATAAACAGAATTATGTTTTCCTATCTTCCTTTTTAATTATGGCCATGAAAGCTTTGTTCCATATGTGGACATTTCCAGCAAACAGTAAATCAACCAAAAATATCTCGTGTTTTAAATACTTTTTTTGAAAATGACACAAAGTGATGAACATTTTGAGAATAGAATCAATTTACACTTGTATATCATATATAGCAAGTTCCTTTTTTTGTTAAACTCAGCTTTCTAGAGGCGGGAATAAGCCCTGGATTCACAAACTGAATGTAGTGCTTGACTTCAAATTCAAACGTATTATGCACCAAGCTACTAGGTGTATGCTAAAAGATATTCTTTCCATGAGCAGCTCCTTCTCTTGTAAACTTTATATATCATCCCACGTAAGAAAATACTCCATAAATTAAATGCCTCATCATACTGTTTGATGGAAGTATATACACACGATTCATTTTGAATGCACTGTGCTTGACATCAGTCATTCATCTGTGTTTTTCTGATTCTGTAGGTTCTGAAAATATTATATCAGTAATATGTATATGAGGATTCTTATCCTTTGTGTATGTAAAAAGCTACAGTTTTACTATTAAAAATTCATTGTGTAAGTCAACAACATATACAAATTCTATTCTCGACATGCGGTGTGGCCTTAAATGGAACACCATTTATCATTGCACGAAATCGATCCACATCATCTTCCTGCCTTCTCTCCCAAGTGAACAAGGTAAGATAAAGGTAAGGTGTGGTCAGATGAACCCAGGTTAAACCAGGTTTTGACCTCATGGCTATATGCCAGATTGCAAGCCCTTTTTCTCCCAGATCCGAACCAGAAAATTTCAGAACTGAGCACTGTTAGAAATCCTGTAGTCAAAAACAGTATGGCAAACGGTGGTACTGTCGAGGGGGCCTCCACTCTGGCAATCCGGTGTTCCTCATCCCGATGGTCCGACAGCAATCCGACGGCAATCATTACAAAACTACCATGAAAGTCATGCTTTTTTCCTACATACAGGAACAAGATAGAGCATTCCGCCTACAGGCGTTCGATGCGAAAGAATCCAAAACACAACGCTAGCAATTCGGCAATCTTGGCAATCCGGTGTTCCTCCAAGTAAGGAGTGGAGGCCCCCTCGGGTACTGTTCTTTATTTTACGGATTTTACTGAACAGTTCGGACTCTTCCAAAGTACCGGGTGTCCAGGCTCACGCCGGACAGTCGAATGGGTGGCCTACGCGCTGGCCGCAGGCGCTGCCGGGCGAGGCGAGGGGCGGCCAACTCGGAAAAAACGTGTACACAGAAATACCTGTGTTTTTCTAGAAATACACTAAAAATACAAGGAAATACACTACAATACACAGAAATACGTGAAAATACTCAACAAAAATACGAGAAAAATACCGAAAAATACATTAGAAATACAAGAAATACAAGGCAATTGTACACAGAAATACATGAGTTGGCCGCCCCTGGGGGCGAGGGGGGGAGCGGGTAGCGGCAACGGGAGGCAGGCCTCCCCACCACCTCTCCGGTGCTAGAGTACGCTGCGGCTGGGAGTACACTCTAAATGACCATGGACTTTTATTGTTACCAGCCCCTGGACTTTTTTGAGCATGTCTAAGCTGGATACAATATTGTGAGTAGTTAGTTACATTTTAGAAAATTTTGTAACTAGCTAGTAACAAAATTTTCAAAAAAATGTAACTAACTTTACATTGTATCCGGCTTAGGCATGCACAAAAAAGTCCAGGGACTGGTAACAATAAAATTCCATGGTCATTTAGAGTGTAGCTCAGCGGTGGCTGGCGGCCACCTCGGCAGGGGAGAGGCAGCCTACACCTAAGGGGCTGCCAGCCTCGCCCCGCTACTCCGCGAGGACCGAGGACCCGCGGGAGTGCGCCGCGCATCCCTCGCGCCTCGCGGTGTCCATGGTTCACCCCCTGCACACTAAATCGCAAAGGACAATTTTTTGTCCCTAGAATTAGGTACAAAGTGTTCGCATCTTTCAGCAGACAAAATTGCCCCTAAAATTAGATGCAATAAAATTTGTCCATAAGAAACAGTTACAATTTTGTCCAAAAGAATCGAACATTCATTTTATTTTATTTTCTCTTCCTTAATGGACAAAAAAGTCCCAAGAAGAGTTGCAATTTAAACCAATGACAAGTTTAAACATGTCGTCCGCCAGTAGCGCAAGTAATTGACAAATATTTATGTTTGGAGGAGGGTGAGGGGTAAAATAATTCAAGATGACGGGCATGCAACTTGCAGGAATGGCGAAGCAGAGGGTACACTCTAAATGACCATGGACTTTTATTGTTACCAGCTCCTGGACTTTTTTAAGCATGCCTAAGCCGGATACATTCACTGTTAAAAATCCCGTAACATATTACGGAAGTGCTACGGGACGCACCGTGATATTTTTTTACGGCCACCTGTATTTCTAAAATTCGGGAGAAATCCGTAGTGGAAAGTTACGGGCATTTCCGTACCTTTATCTAAATGCTAAGGGTCAAAGGTCTCCGGGGGTCCTTAAACACAAAGTGTAACGTGTTAAAAATGATTCGGGGGCTTCCCGGGATATTAGGGAGAGTTCGAATCTCGGGTTCAAATCTCGCGCGGCTTGCCGTAGAGAGAGTTTCGGCAGCAAGGCAGGTGGAGCGCTGCTGGTACAGCAGCTGACGCCTTCCGTCCCCGGCTGCTGAGCCGACTGACCGGAGGTGAGACGCTCTCCGACGGCCAGCGGTGGCGGACTAGTTCTGCTCCGGCGACAAGCACGCCTTGTGTTTACTGACCATCACACCCGGAACCTCAGCCGCGTGCACCCAACACCTATGCTGCGGTGAGAGACCGCCTCAGGCCTGGCTTGTCCGGATTTGTTGCCTGTCTGCGTCGCCTTGATGTGTGTTGTTTCTCGCTTTTCAGGGTGTGAATTATGATTGCGGTTTAGTGTGTGAGTGAGAGCACTGTCGTTGCCCCTCTGGTGTGGGCGGGTGTTTTTTCCTGCTGGCTTAGGCCTTGCGGAGTCTACCGGCGCCGCCCGCGGCCCGGTTAGTTTGTCGTTCTACCAGGAGGGCTAGATGCATCTCCGACCGTCCACGCTGTCGGACATGAGGGGCTAGGCCCTTATCACAGCAGCCGTCCCGGCCGGCGATGCCGCTCAACGCCGCACCGCCTGAGCGGGGCGCCGTGCCTTCGGGCCGGGCCCCGGCTCCCTCCAAAGTGAAAACGTAAGAAACTGACGCTCTCTCTCTCCGTCGCGGTGGCATTGCAATAGTTTATGACCTTGAGGATTGGTGTACTCTTTGTTGATGGTCTACATGTCGTTAGATTCTGACTTGGAAACGCTGTGTTTTGTTAGCGTCCGCTAGCCTGCCAGGCTTTTTGTTTTTCGGCTTCCCGACCGGCGCCCCGCGGCCCCGTCTGGCGCGGCGGGCCCGTGGTGTTCTAGGCTAGTGCATCATGCTTCGTGTTGTACTCAGACCACCGCGGGCCTGCCGGGCGCCGTGCGTGGCTGCAGGGGCGACGGGAGGGTGGGCTGGTGGCCTACCGCTCCGGCGCAGGCGGGGCCGGTCGGAGTGGTGGCCTAGCTGCACGGCGTTGCCGTAATGTTGAATTATTTCATCGTTACCTTTGGGAATTGCTAAATTGAGTCATTAATATTATAATGCTGTTATCACTTTCGAAGAGTGAATAATTGTCTGGTTTAATCAACTGTTGTTTTCATGAGTGATTAGCCTTGTTATTATAATAAATATCTGTACTCACTGCTCGAATGTTGTTTAATCTTGAGGAGAGTGTATCACTCTCTGGCGCCCATATCGAAAAGAAACTCAAGTTTACTCACGCCACTCTACCATTAAAGTTTAGCTAGTCCGTGCACTTAGCAAAAATCTTTTGTAGCCGCAGTGTCGGTTATAAAAGTAAAAAGGATTTCGGTGTACGGGACGGTCCGTAATTTCAAAGTACGGGAAGGTCCGTATTTTTCTGGTACGGTCGTCCCGTAAATTAAAAAAAAACGGTTAAAAACCGGCTAACAAATTTCCGGGCCATCCCGTCAAAATTCCCGTTGTAATTTTTGACAGTGTTATTGTGTATAGTTAGTTACATTTATGAAAATTTTGTTACTAGCTAGTTACAAAATTTTCAAAAAAATAACAAACTACACACAATATTGTAGCCGGCTTATGCATGCTTAAAAAAGTCCAGGAGCTGGTAACAATAAAAGTCCATGGTCATTTAGAGTGTATCATATCAATGAGACAGTTTGCCAGGTTGGCAGGGCCGCAAAAGGAATCATTATTGTGGAAGGCAGGGCGCTTGGGTCCGTGGAGGGCAGAGTTGACAGGTCAGCGAGGTCCCGGTGCCTGGGGGAGCAGAGCTGGCGGACAGCCGAGCGATTCCGCTGCCGGCACTCGAAGCTGTCTCTCTCGCGCTCAAGGACACTACCGAGGGGTGCGAGAATCCTGTCTCTCTCACACTCGAGGAGAGCGCTGACGGCTGCCGTACATCATTTGAGCCGAGTCTACCTACCTGAGCCATAACGATAAGTCGTCATTTGAGCCGCGTTGGTTGGGTTGCTTTTTTGCAGGCGCTAGGTTCATTTGCACAAAACCAGGCTTTTTTGAAACTTCTCTTTAGTTACATCATATAAACAATGACACTCTTAAATTCATGACGGTGTAATGAAATTCAATGAAAATGTCATTACACTGTAATCCCAGAAAAGACCCCAAAATTTGGGTCCGGACCCAAATGTTTGAGTTCGAACCCTAATGAGGACACGGACCCAAAGTTTGGATCCTGAACTAAACATGGGGTTTATCTTAGACGTTTGTTGGTAACGTACCCATACGTACCCGCACGGGGAACACGTCGAAATTTAAAATTGTCGTGGAGAAGGCAATCTCCACCTCTGCTGGTTTTCGTTATGGTAAACATGCTTGGCACACTTGAAACACTTGACCACTTGATACGCTTCCGACTGACTCTGTAATACCGACCGACTAGGCTTGGAAGAGCACCTGTCGTCTCTCTCACTCATCAGACAAAAGCCAATCAGATTCATTCCTGCCGTCGCCAGGTGAGAGGCGGGGCAGGGCGGGGCGGCACAGTCTGGATGATAGTTCGATAGAGGCGGGGCGAGGCGGGCGAGGCAGGCTGCCTCCGAAAAGACCCGCTGCTCAGGCCAGAGTAAGTGCCGCTGCGGAGCAGCTGTCGGTAGGCGTACCTGCGGGCCTCTACTTCCCCTCGACGAGCCTGCGGGCCTCGACTTCCCATAGGGCCGAGACTACCCTACGGTTCTCATTTAGCAGCCCCTGGCCCTTGCGCTACCCGTAGCACCCACCAGGTTTCACCTATAGCCTTTTTAGGGCTTCTCTGCGGTTCCCCTGTGGGTCCCTCTATGGTCACCCTATGGTCACCCTATGGTCACCCAATGGTTCCCCTATGGTTCCCCTATGGTCCCCCTGTTCTTCCCCCGTGCTTCCCCCGTGCTTCCCCTATGGTTCCCCTATGGTACCCCTATGGTTCCCACCTGGGCCCCCCCCGGGTCACCCTCTGGATAACCTATGGGTACACTGTAGACACCCCCGACCTCCCCACCTCTTTACCGGGCCCCAGTTTGTCAGGGGTGGCTATCATTTCAGTAGTCCGTGACGTTCATTTCACAAATCCAACGCAATAAAAAGTATTTTGAGGCACTATCCATCTCACTCCTCCCCAAGCCACAGACGTAAACAAACAATAAATAACTTGAACCCACACTTCTACACAATGACGACACTCGATACTTCGTGCCGCGACGTCCGCATCCTTAAAAGCGACTTCAGACTGCATATTACGTGAAAAGACTATTAATGATCATTTAATCATTTGTTTGAATGCTGTAAAATTCTGAGGTGGGATTCGGCTGGGCTGGGCGGCTGGCGGCTGATGTAGTTCCGCGCCCTGCCGCTAGATGGCGCCAGCCAAAGACGGCGGCTGCAGCCAACATACTAATATTGAAATTTCCAATTTAAATAATTTGTTCCAAAATTTCAAACTCAATCGATTAGAAAACCATGGTCAGATTAAGTTGCGCCGTAATTAGTAGATCACGGAAAACTATATCTTTTAACGAAACCTGTTGGGGTGTCAGAGGAGAAGTGGCTAGTATGCACAGACAGACAGACAGACAGACTCACGACCGACTACACTCCTGGTCCCATGCACGGGATAGCTTCGCTTCGCTCAGCGATAATTTTTGAACGCTTATAACTCCTGAACGGTTTGATCTAGAACACTGCTCTTCACCATTCGTCATCATTTTTGACGGCGGTTACGATGGTGTTCAGCCGTGTTCAGCTTTTTTCTCTCCGCTTAGCCGATCGCGTGCTCTAACCTGCTTGCAGACCGTATACCGAGCCGTATACATTCTCCCCCTCAGGGGGATATACCAGAGAAAACAGAACTGAGAACTACCACTCCCATGCTAAGCCGCGCCGCCAATTTCCTCACAACTAGCGCGCTCTGACGTCTAGTCAGCCACCTTTTTGGCTGGCGCTCGACACGGCCAGGTAGCGGCGCGCGCGGCGCGCGCTTCGAGCGGTGAGAGGGCGGGCGGGGCTGGCCCAGCTGGCCCGACCGGCCCGGCCGCCCGCTGCCGGCCGCCTCAGCCGCTCACTCTGAGCTGGCGTACTGCACTGATAAATCCTTGCGAAGAAAATCGTTCGTAAAGCGTTCGTAAGCTGCAAAGCGTTCGGGTTTTTCGTATTACGAAGAAAATGCTTCGTTTTGCGATACGAAGCAGCCAAATTCTTCACAACGTTACGAAGAATCCACTTCGTAAGGATTTTTCAGTGTGTGCACAGGCATGCCGACATGATTTTTGAAGCCAAATTTTACAGTTCCTATGAATAAGTTACACTTCGGGACGGCGTCGCATCATAATGGTTCGTTTTTAGTGTTTCGTACCGTTCAGTACTGCTCAAACACGGACGATCCAGCCTCCCATTTGGATATGATGGGGTCACAAAGTCGGACCCAATGCTAGTTTCCAGACCAAAGCTGCCCTCATTGCTCTTGCTGATGCCATTTCAACCATTATAATTAATATTTTTATTTCAATTGTTGAGCATTAATTATAGAGTATTCAGACCCTCATGTCATGCACTTAGCTTGTATTACCACTTGCTACAAGAGGGCAAGTGCGTCATTGGGTATAATCACAATCACCCTCCCCTCTAAATCTTTTTCCATGCGAATAGTTTTTATGGAGGTGTTAAGATAGATTGTGCAAACAAGCGTGTCAACTGTGAGTTTGCCCCGCATCTTCTACATTATTTTTTTATGGCTTGTATGTTCAGTAGTGCATAAGTAGTAATAATATAATCCCCTTTTTTTGGTCCTTTTTTTTTTTGTATTTTCATTTGAGAGGAGTAAGGGAACTTGGCAATCAAAACGTGAGTTCAGAGTAAAGTCAGAAAATTGTAATTAAAAAATAAGTTGTCAACATCCACAGTAATGGTACAAAATTTGATAACAATGTGGTGTTAGAAATACAAAGACATAGGTGCTTGATATCTCTATAAAGTGTCAAAGGTTTACAAATAGTTTTTAAAATTAAAAAAAATAACACAGCTACAATTATCACAAAGAGAGGTAGTCACAATCCAACAGATACAAAAGCATATGACAATGTAATATTCAAACAGTAGGATAACATTGCCTAAAAAGGCTGACTAAAACCAGGGAGTGTGGCAAAACAATGTGACTTCAAATTGTCAAAAAAAAAAAAAAAACCAAGAAATGACATGAGCACATGTGTGCTAAGAGAAAATAAAAAATAAAAGTGTTAATCCATAACTCGGGCATAAAAATATTTATGTACAAAAACAAGAAAAGAGAACATAAAGTAAAGGTTCAAACCCATAACTTGGGGTACAAAAATATGTATGTACAAATAAAACTAATGAAAGGGCATTAAAATAATGATATATTGCAATATCACAGTCACAGTCAAACAGGTATCGAACACAGCAGTCAAATAAATGCAAACACTGCACAAGATAGGACACAATGGTACGGCAATAGTGATGTCCTTTATATAAGAAAAGAGTGGAGAATGCTGTTCTACAGCTTTAGCACCTGAAAAAGAATAAAAAGGGTAAGTCAAATTTAACTTAACAGTGCCTAATGAATATCCAAAAAAATAGGGAACGGACACAACCCACCTTTATTTTGTTTTCCCTCTGCTCGACAGAGATGCTGGTGATGTGGCACATGGAACGGCTGCTGGTAACAAAATTCACAGTGAGTATACTGCTCAAAGACATTTAATGTTAGCCTTGCATGGAGAGCATTTACCACTCACAATCTATGGCTGGAACGGTGCAAGTGCAAACACTGCCTCCTCAAGAACTCTCATGCCCTTGGAGTTAAGGTGTATGCGGTCCTCTCTCTTGTTCCTTCCCATGAACCTAAATTAAAAAAAAGTAAAGAAAAAGAAATAAGTCTATGGATTCTTTTACAACATTGAATGAATATTGCATAGAGCGCAAAAAATACCTTTCAAACAGATCCTCTCTGATCACTCCATCGGATACAAAATGTTTCTCCAGGTCCACAACATGAAATCGATTCTCAGACATGCTGGAGAGTATGTTGTTAAATGATGTCCAGAAGTAGACAGCTCTGCCATTGTCTCCTTCTTTTGGGTGAAGAATCTTGGGGAGAGGGGGTACAGTGGTCACCACAGCACGGCAACAAGCCTTCACCTTCATGGATAGGGTAGTGCGTAGAGCATTGCACTGCCCTCTGGCTTTCCTGAGAAGCTGCCTTGCCTGTGGAGGAACAGGTGGATTGATTTTAGAACACAAATAATTGGGCACTAATTTACTTTTGTTATCTGTTCCAGAGAGAAAACATACCTTGCTGGGTTCTGCAGCAGTCATCCCCAGAACATCAGTTGTGCCAATCAAGACCAACACATTGTGGAGTGAGTTGTCTGGCATCTCATTCAGCAACTGGAGAAGGCGGGTGATGGTCCAGCCAGAGCCACAGAGTCCTGCCACCCTGGGATACGGGGTCCCTGGAAGTTTGCCTCTTGCCAGCAAGAAACGAAGAGCTTGGCTATCACCAGCCACTGCCATGCCACGAACTTGGGGAGGTGGTGTCACAATATTGACTTGCACAGGACAATTATGAAAAGCGGAAAGAATTCTGGGCAGTACATCTTCATATTTAAGTAAGTCTAAACCACAACCTATTTGTGGCATAGAAATTTCGTTCACACCAAGAGATATGCATAACTCCCTTAAATGAAATAGGCAACTCAAAATATTACTTAAAGAAACAATCTTTTCCCAGTAATTCTTCTTTGTAATAAGATAAAAAATATAGGTGTTGTTGTGTTTCAGGAATGACACTTCGCCAACTCGTTTCCTTTGGGCCAGCAGCTCTTCAACACGTCCAAAGTATTCACGGAAACCAACAGCTATTCCAGCACCCATGTGGAGGTCTTCGCTCACCGCATGAGCCAATGAAGTGGGCATGGCGAAGAGGTCCCCATACTTGTTCACCACAGGAGACATCTGTTAACAAAGGAAATATTTTGCATGAGGTGGGAAGTGTCACATTGTCCTTGGTATTGTTTGCTATCTAACACACTTAAAAGGAATTAGTGCACAAATACCCCACCACCACAAACAACCCAAGCACAGGAAACTAAAGGAATAGTCTAGGGGTAACGAGGTGGAAAAGGAGTGGTTAACTTTAATAATTTTCTTAAATAATTTAAATAATAATTTGCCTAAAAGTGTTAACTCATAACTCGGACATACAAAATATTTATGTACAAAAACAAGAAAAGAGAACATAAAATAAAGGTTCAAACCCACAACTTGGGGTACAAAAATATGTATGTACAAATAAAACTATTTTATTAGAAATCTAAACAGAATTAAAAATTAAAAGAATGAGACTTAAAATTGTCAACTTGTCAACATACTACTACCTTTAGAAAAAAGAAACAAAAAATGACTTGAGCAAATGTGTGCTCATAGAAAATAAAAATCAAAAATAAAAGTGTTAACCCATCACTCGGGTATAGAAATATATATATGTACAAAAACAAGAAAAGAGAACATAAAATAAAGGTTCAAACCCATAACTTAAGTACAAAAATATGTATGTACAAATAAAACTTTTGAAAGGGCAATAAAATAATTAAAAAAACTGTTGATATATTGCAATCACAGTCAGAGTCACAGTCACAAACAATCAGGTATGGCACAAATTAAGTCTGCTACTTCTGCGTGAAATGCAGAACAGTGCAAGACAAGGCAAAGTAGGGCAATCTAACACAGCAGTCAAATGAATGCGAACACTGCACAAGATAGGACACAATTCGGTTTGTCTGTGATAGTATGTCAAATACATCACAAGACATGTCGTAATCAGGAAGAAAAAAAAAACCACCGATCAAATCAATGGGACAGCGCAAAGGGCCTGACTAGATTTGACAAAACTGAATAATAAATCAACAGCAAAAGAGAATGACTGAATATGACTAGCATTCACTCTTTCACAACACAAAGCAAGTATCACACCAAAAAAAATTAGCCAATGAAGTAAGAAAAGTTAGGTAAACCTTTAAAAGAATGGAGAGTTAAGATAGATAAATAGTAAACAGAAGTCGAGGCCAAGCAGTCTTTTTGAATAGGATTGCATTGCATTCAAAAAATTAGTTTTAAGTTTTAAGAAAAGGGGATCTTCAGCAATAACCTACAAGTGATGGCAAGACTGAAATCAATACAAGCCAACCCTGCAGATCAGTGCATTGGAGCCCCATAATTTTCTGCCCACCAAAAAAAATTAAAATAGAAAGATTATTAAATTCTAGCCCACCAGACTCTCTCCTTGATCACAGACAGCGCTGAAATCAACAGAAGTCCAGACCAAGTCGAGAAATGCAGTGGAATAATATTGAGGTTAATGAATGCAATCCTATGCAAGTATACAAAAAGTAGATTAGATGTGTGAGAAAAATCACATATTACTTGGGTAATGGTCACAAGAACGACTGAATATGACTAGCATTCACTCTTTCACAATACACAGCAAGTATCACACCCAAAAAAAAATAGCCAATGAAGTAAGAAAAGTTAGGTACACCTGTAAAAGAATGGAGAGTTAAATTAAGTTAGTAAACAGAAGTCGAGGCCAAGCAGTCTTTTTGAATAGGATTGCATTGCATTCAAAAAATTAGTTTTAAGTTTTAAGGAAAGGCGCTCTTCCGCAATAACCTGCAAGTGATGGCGAGACTGAAATCAATACAAGCCAACCCTGCAGATCAGTGCATTGGAGCCCCATAATTTTCTGCCCACCAAAAAAATTAAAATAGTAAGATTATTAAATTCTAGCCCACCGGATTCTCTCCTTGATCAAAGACAGCGCTGAAATCAACAGAAGTCCAGACCAAGTCGAGAAAAGCAGTGGAATAATATTGAGGTTAATGAATGCAATCCTATGCAAGTATACAAAAAGTAGATTAGATGTGTGAGAAAAATCACATATTACTTGGGTAATGGTCACAAGAACGACTGAATATGACTAGCATTCACTCTTTCACAATACACAGCAAGTATCACACCCAAAAAAAAATAGCCAATGAAGTAAGAAAAGTTAGGTACACCTGTAAAAGAATGGAGAGTTAAATTAAGTTAGTAAACAGAAGTCGAGGCCAAGCAGTCTTTTTGAATAGGATTGCATTGCATTCAAAAAATCAGTTTCAAGTTTTATGAAAAGGCGCTCTTCCGCAATAACCTGCAAGTGATGGCGAGACTGAAATCAATACAAGCCAACCCTGCAGATCAGTGCATTGGAGCCCCATAATTTTCTGCCCACCAAAAAAATTAAAATAGTAAAGATTATTAAATTCTAGCCCACCGGATTCTCTCCTTGATCAAAGACAGCGCTGAAATCAACAGAAGTCCAGACCAAGTCGAGAAAAGCAGTGGAATAATATTGAAGTTAATGAATGCAATCCTATTCAAGTATACAAAAAGTAGATTAGATTTTAAGAGCCTGAGGTAGAAGGATCATCCACACTTTCCTCCCTCTCTCTACTTGACATGCTTGGTCTGCCTCTCTCCGGCTGAGAGCGCTTAGCTTTGTCAACCGAAGGAGGCCTACTTCTGTTCGCCTGAGGGCGCTTATTCCCATTACAGCTACTGGCAGCCAGACTACCTATTGTCTTCTTATTCTGCCAATTCTTTGCTAACTCCCTATTCAATAGCCTACATCTGTGATGGATTGCAATACGACAACAGTACAACAACATAGTTCTCCTAACCTCTTCTTTGTGAAGAAAACAACCAAATTCAGATAAATTTGCTACACAGTCTATCCTTCTGAAAAGCAACTGCTTTAGCCCCGGCTTATGGAAATCAGTGTGCATCACCTCTAAAAATACATTGACAGCAGCCACAGCAAAGTTAATAACTTGTATGCGTGCATAAGTTAGCTTGTTTACATTCTTATCATATTCAAAAGCCAATACTAATTCATGGTCACCCCGGCTATCTGGTTCATCAGCTAATAATGATGCAGCACACTCATCACACTTTACCCTATCACAAACTTTCCTCACAATAAAGCCGGCAACATAAGCAGTTATTTTCCTGCGATTCCCCAATAGGCCTGTATTTTCCCTTACAAGATCCCGCCTAATCAACTCTTCCTCTGTAGGTTGTGGTACTGATGGCTTCTTCTTTTTAGCTTTTTCATTGCACTTTGGCACATTGCCTACAGTTAAAAAATTTACATCACTGCTGCCAAAAATAATGTCATCATCCTCTTCAGGCTGCTCATCTTCTTCCAAACCTGCACCAAACAATTCCTCAAACATATCATTATCCACCTCCGGCTCATTCTCTACCGAAGTGAGTGCCAAAAGCTCCTCCTTCTCTGCCGGGGTCATTTCATCTAATTCTGTATGATCTGGAGAGAAAACATATCTAAGGAAGAAGAGGGGGCCCTACCAGCTGCTGCAGTACCTTCAACCTGCCCAAAAAATGAGTTTAAATCGGTTAAAAGCTCACCACCATCATCTTCACAGTTCGCTCCCCGAATACCACTATTCTTAAGGTTGGTAATTATAGCAGTTTTAACTGCAGCAATGAATTGAGGAACAGTTGGCACCTTATGTCCATTTGCTTTAATGACTGAAAACAAATTTTCAAGAGGGTCTTGCTTTAACTTTCTAAGATTTAAGTACTGTATGTCGAAATCCCTTTTTAAATCAGCAAACAAATTTCTCACAGATGTTATATTTTCAAGCCAACCTGTTTGAGAAGAAAAAACTGTTTTGGAACCTTTGAACCACCATTTCCTGATTTTAATTTCTGCCATTTCCCAAAATTCCCAGTGAGCTGAATTGTCCGAAAGGTTAAACCGGAGGGGTTTGCCAGGGCGGTTATTGGAACCCCCGTTAAAGCTATCAAACAACTGATCGACAAAATAAACAAATTCCCCAGTAGACCTGCAACCCGGAATGGTCCTTTCATTCCAGTCAGCAATTTTGATCAGTGTTGTGGCAACTCTGTTGCTCAAAATCTGAGCCGCCCAGGCTACTTTCATTTTGTCCTGATTACTAACAGCCTTGAGATGTTGATCTTTAAGTTTTAATGCAACATGCACCCAGAAAACCATTTAGTCAATGTAACTAAACTAAATAGTTGTTTTACAATTGACTAAAGTTTAGCTCTCAGAACCAAATTTTTGTTTTGCATGAAAGACGTACACACTTTGATTTGGTTGTCACCCTGGTTGATGGTGCATGTGTTGCAATGACTAAATTTTGTTGAAACACACACATTTATTTAAATCGAGTAGAACCTGGTGGGAGAAAAGACCACTAAAATGACACATTGAGTGACGCTCCAAAATACAGTCTTTAACTAAGCAGTAATGTATGATTTTTTTTTAATTCTCGGATATCATTCACTGTACGACCGAAAATATCGTCTGAATTTGGCGGGTTCCGCCAATAGTTTTCGAGAGTGGTATTCACAGATCAGCTCCACATAAGAGCGCCCGCACCGACGCACCGGCGTCACAGAAGCAGCGGTCTGCGGACGCCCCACTGCTGTCTTCCTTTTTTTGCCACTGATTGCCTGCCACATGGAAGAACTCTTGAAAAGCTGGAATTTAGAGGAGCTAGTGCCTCGGCTATATGGTGAGTTGATTGTTGGAGATTGTTATTTGTGAAATGACGAGTTAAGTCCACTTGAATCATAATCCCGAACCTAACCTAGAAGTTTGTTGTGATTTCCTCGTTTCCGTTCTGATGGTACAGTTCTAATAATAGTTTATTGCATTTCATGTGCAGAGCTTGGTATAGCGGATACTGAATCTTTATTGTTGCTAAATGAAGCCGAGCACGGAAACTTTCTGTTTCAAAATAATGAACTTGGCTTGAAACTGAAGCTATTCCGTCGAATACAGAACCATAACCAAGCGAGCAACCCGCCTGTACGTTTGTTTCATTGTAGTGTGTAACTTATGCAGGTATTCAAGCAGGTATATCTCTAAATTAATCATATTGTTTCGGTTTTAGGTTGTATTGGCAGTTGGATCGGAAAGCGAATGTGTGAATGTTTCTGTGGATCTCAGTGCTTATGAAGACTCACTTCACAATTCATCTGCATCATCTTCCAGTTCAAAACGCTCAGTGTCGCCGTCGCCTGATGCCTTTGACTACAACCCTGTGAGTTAAATTTTTATTTTGTTCAATAACTGTTATGTTTGAACTTGATTTTACAATATTTTGCTTGCTTGGCAGGCTTCCAAGAAACCCAGATCAACATTGAAAGTCGGGCGACGAGCACTTGAAAATCTAGTATGTACCTTTCCAATGCAATTTTTTTTTGATTTCATTGAATGAGTTAAAACAATGCATTAATTTTTTCTGGTATAGGACATTATTTCAGTCCTCACCGAGGATTCCGAAAATGGGATTGCTTTGTTAGAGTACTTCAAATGTCACAAGACATTCAGTAAAAGGCACCGTGACATTTTAGCGGCCACTGTGATCACAGCTGCCCGCAAGATCAGTGACTAGTAAGACTAACCTTTACATCAATATTTTGTGTTTTGATTTAGAATTAGTTCCTCTACATTTGCTAATCCATGTCCTTTTTTTATTTTAGCTTAAAGAATGAGGATTTCGAACTTCTTAGTAAGAAAATTGAAGAAGCATTTCCTGGTGAACTTGCTGTATGTATGGTCTCTATAATCTATTAACTGACTGTGAGTTCCTTGTGACTTTTATTGTATTTTGTCTGTTTTGTTCTTAGTCCATCTATTATTTAGCACCGTTCTCTGAAGGTCAATCCCAAACCATTTCTAAAGCAAAGCTGCCAACTAGGTACAGAAATGTTTTAAAGAAAGAACGAGAACTGGCTGGAGGAGGGTCGGCAAGGCCAAGCACATCACGGCAGAGGCAAAACTTTAGTAATCCTTATGACAATGTGACTGCTGTTGGTATGTCTCAGTTTTATTTTGTAAAAGTAACTGTAATCTAATATGCCATATAAATTTGAATTTTAATCTCCGATGTTCATTCCAGTAATTACAAGTGACATCAGGGAAGCATATCTGTGGTTGGAGAATAATCTTGTCCTGGATGATTGGCCGCTGTTAAAAGCCAAGTGGCGCCTGTCTGCCCCACTCCGGCTTCGCAATTTATTTAATGACAAATCTGATAGTCCAATTTTCAATTATATTCAGAAGTGGCCATGCTTGAAACACCCCTCTGGTTATACTCTTGTAGGTATATAATTACAACTTTTTTATTGGGTAACATTATTGCTTTATTTATTCTTAAATTTTGTATTGAATTCCAGTTGGAGTT
Source organism: Frankliniella fusca (assembly GCA_029379305.1). NCBI lineage: Eukaryota > Metazoa > Arthropoda > Insecta > Thysanoptera > Thripidae > Frankliniella > Frankliniella fusca. The sequence continues at coordinate 44,936 of JAHWGI010000411.1, forward strand.
GGATTTTGATGTTATTTATCCTGATAAGGAAGTGAGTCTTTTTGAAAAATGGGATGTATTTGTTTCCAAAATATTGGCACTTGCATCCAAAGGACTTCATGACTCTGTTGCTAAAGATTGTCTTGCACTTGCCAAGAACGTCACTCATCGTGAGTATTTTTAAATGCTACATTGCTGTCCGTAGTGAAACTTAGCTTTTTTCTTTTATTATTGTCTCTCCAGTATGTTTAACTTAAACTTTAATCAATGTTTACTTCGGTCTGTTATCCTTAGCTGGAAGCAAGGGTGTTCTGGCACTAAATATTCTACCTGCCTTGTGCCCACCCACAACAAAAATTAAGGGAGCCAAAGCTGCCGAGCAAAGGCGGCTTTTAGTGTCCAACAGTCGCGCTGGCCTGATGCTTCATGTTACTGTAAGTTGCTTACTTATCCCAAAATGGTTGATCTGGTATCTTGTTGTGCATTCATTTAGAACTAAACAAGTAAGAATCATTTATATTTTGCCCACTAACAATTTATGGAGAGTAAGCATTCCTTTTTAAACCAGACAAAATTTTCAATTCTTGTTTACTTGTTCTAACTTGTGCTGTAACTTGTCCCAAAAATTATTTTGTCTTTCATGTAAAAAAAAATCAGTTATGCATAATATCATAACACAGATTAGATCAACAGAAAAAATTAACTGTGGAGGGCAGGGTTCTAAACAAAATCTTTACTATTGGAATAAATTTTTTGGAGCGATGGTTATTATTGTACTGAGTTGTATTTTGTTACAGGACACAGCAAATATATCAAGAGGGTTGCGAGAAAGGAGAGAAAGTTTGATTGCCAATGACAAAAAGTCACAACCCTTCTTGGTGTTTGTTGGTCCCAAGCTCAGCAACATCAAAGAATATTATGTGGATGTATCTGGCATACTGTACCGTGTGAACTCAGTTGTGAAGGCAGTTGACGTATGCTTTAAAGCCACCACAGCTCTCCACGCTAATTACCCTACAGAATCTCAAAGAGTTTGGGTGCTTATACAGCGATTGCTGTATGACATTAGTACAGCTTGGGATTCAGGAGTACCTTATGATATAATAGCCTCATACAATGCCATCTCTTTGTAGTATATATTGATATTTATTGTGTTAGAAAACTTACTTGTCACATCTTTCAGCTGTATCCATTCATTTTGACAATCTGCCTGTTGCTGAATTTATATTTGTTTTTGTCCTAGGCCTAAAGTATTATCATTTTTGAAAAATTCAAGTATGAATCCTTTATAAATTGTTTCTTAACAACTGATTTTTATTCGTCAGTTTGTAGTTTTCAGCATTAGTCAATATATATATTCATATTGATAATGCTTCATTTGTTATGGTAATTTTTACCAGTAATAATATATATGCATGATAGTTATTGATATATCTTGTTTATTTTTTTATCCTCTATTTACAATGGTATTCTCTTGTGTGTGTGGTACTAATTCATTGTCCCCTGAGGGATTAGTTGAGCACCTCCGTCTGCATCACACAAGCGATGCAGTAATTAATCATTATTCTTGTCGCCAGTCTCCACTGTGTGCTGGGATTCTTTTTGACGATCTAAAGAAGTTTAAAGATCATTTGACGAGGAAGCATGCAGGTGACATTGGCGGTGCTCCATTACATGAACCTTTTGTCATTGATAACGTTGTTCCTGACGTTCCAGACCAACCACAGCAAGAATTTGAGAATGATGTTGATAATGAACCAGTTTATTTTGACACCTTTGCTAAAGCAGTATATGACTCTGGTTTAATGTTTAGTGCCAAACTTTATAATAAGGACACAATTCCTAGGTCTGCTGTGCAAGAAATAATTAGCTTTACACAGGACTTTATGAGTGGTTTTGCATCGTTGTTGAAACGTAAAGTTTTAAATACATTTTCACAAATTGATGAAATTGATGAAGCCATTCTGCAGGAAGTCGACGACTTAAAAGCTATGTTTTCTATTCTTGAAAGTCCTTTTGATGAACTTGATACTGAAGCTAAGCGAATTAATTGTCTAATTGATGCCAAAGCTTATGTTCCACCTGAAAAATACTTCATTGATAGCAGGCCTGCACCAATTCAAAGGAGAGGTGTGATGTACTATCAGTCTGAAAAGTTTTGTCCCTCGACTGCCAATAGCGATGGTCCCAGACAGCCTCGCACGGGTCCCCTCTCAGCGCGCCCTAGCAGCAGACGAGCGGCTGCTGCCAGGCAAGATGGCGACCCTGTCTCCACCTCGCATTTTTGACAGTCATTTTAAACTCAGCTATGTCGGAATCTATCTGTTTTATATGAAAATACCAAACATATTGCTTGCAGAAAGCGATAGAAATCATTTGTGGCGCTGAGACTTATACCGATCGCAGGATGTAGAGAGATAAAAATCCGCACTAGGTTAGCCCGCCAGCTCCAAGACTTTCAGCGCTGTCATCGCAATTTCTCATTCCGCGCGATCACCGCGGAATTCAAACGGGTCGCATTGGTGACAAGCGTCGTAGACAAGCCCTCTAATACTGATTAATTGGGTCGGAGGCCTGCCTACCAGGTGGCTGACGGACCCCGGGCACTTTTTGTACTATGCAACCCGCCCGCACCGCTCCATCCGGGACTGCATACCCATCCGGCGCTGGGGACCGGCTTCAGGCGCGGACGCTCCGCTCCGCCACTGTCGTTGCAGCCCCCGCCCCGAAAGGGCCCTCTCGCGGTTCACGCGGTCTACGGTAGGGCGTTACAGGGGGGAGGTTCGCTGTTTCGCGGGGGTGATCCGCGAGTCCTCGCGGAAAGCTCGCGGACCGCGGGTCCTGCCGCGGGGGTATCTCGCGTAACGCGGATGCTTCGCGGGTCCTTCGCGGACTGCGAGCTACCCGCGAGAAGGATCCGCGGACCGCGACCTTCCCCCGGCGGGTTAGGTTATTCCCCACTTTAAGGGTTCCCATCTCTCCCCCGGGCGCCTCATCTCTCCTCCGGGCGCCCTATCTCTCCCCCGGGCGCCGATCTCTCCTCCGGGCGCCGATCTCTCCCCCGGGCGCCCTTCTCTCCTCCTGGCGCCCTGTTCTCTCCTCCTGGCTAGGTTAGGTTAGGATCTCTCCCCCGGGCGCCTCATCTCCTCTCCTGGCGCCCTATCTCTCCCCCTGGCGCCTCATCTCTCCTCCTGGCGCCCTGTAATCTCTCCTCCTGGCGCCCTATCTGTCCCCCGGGCGCCCTATCTGTCCCCCGGGCGCCCTATCTGTCCCCCGGGCGCCCTATCTGTCCCCCGGGCGCCCTTAGTATACGATCTGTCCCCCGGGTTAGGTATTTCTCCCCTTTGCGAGTTCCCATCTCCTCTCCTGGCGCCCTAAATCTGTCCCCCGGGCGCCCTTAGTATACGCTTCGTAAGGAAAAGTTACTCTGGAGCCTAAGTTTGAAGAGCTAGAAAGTTAGGTTTGGTTAGGTTAGGGTAGAACTCGCAAAAATACACCCTCTGGGCACAGGCGCGTCGCTGTGGGTCGTTCGGATAACTTTTTACGGCCGTTCAAAGTCGGAAAAATTTCGAACTTTCGGACGGCTGGGACTCGGCCCCTAATCGAGATATCGAAAAACCGAGAACGGGGTTCGATTCGTCTTCGAAAAAAAACCCAAATGTCGGGGTCGCTAACATACCGATTTTTGAGTTTTGGGGGGTCGACCCCCTTTCAAAATTTAAATTTTCAAAATTTTGAAAAATTTCATGATTGCAAATGATACTAGACGACGAGTTAGGAAGATTTTGTTTTATGGTCCGAAGCCGTCAGACGACCGGAAGTGGGTCAAACCGGAAGCGGAAGTCAAATTTTCGAAATTTTCAGTTTTTTCGGGAATAACTTCTAAACCGTTAGAGATAGAGCGAAATCCTCGAAATCCGAACCCACCTAGGGTGGGCGCTCTTTCGGCGAGAGGAACATTTTGATGGGTAAACTTGACCCTCTAGCTCGATTAGGACCGGAAATAGATACGTCCCGATCTTTATTTTTGAACGGGTGGTCCGATCTTCAATCCCGAAACGCAGAAATCTTCGTCTCTTCGAGATCTACATTTCCCAAAAAAGTTTTTGAAGATATCTCAATTCGTTCAAAAGTTATGGCCAAAAATGTTCAAAAATTAATTCCAAAAAATTTTTGAATTGCAATAACTCAATAAGTTGTCGTTGTACGTCAAAAAGTTATAAAACAAAATTTGTTTGTCTTAACGAGATCTACAACTTTTGTCTTATACATTTTTTCGTATCTCCAAATTTTTAAACTCGTTTCCTGAAAAAATTCCGAAATTGGAGTTAAAAATGTGTTCTGTGGTCAGCTTTCAGTCTGATCTGGTCTCTATTGAGAAGACGGAGTCGTGTGCTACAAGGGAGGATAGGTGAGGTATCTCCCTGACTCTACTCACAGGCGTGCAAGGCATAAGACGTAAGTCATAAGGCATGTAAGGCATAAGGATGTACACCTCGTCTTATGAAAGGCGCTTCCCTGTCAGAAAATGCTGCGTTCAAGTGTTACCTGTGTTAGGGTAAGGGCGGGAGGAATTTAAGGATGCCCCGGGCTAGGTTCGGCTGCTTTCAAGTGTTAGGCTAAAGTAAGGAGGAAATGAAGGATGCTCCGGGTTAGGTTCGAGTGCGTTCAATTGTTAGGCTACTGGCGGGAGGAATTGAAGGATGCCCCGGGCTAAGTTGGGCTGAGTTGAAGTGTTAGGCTAAAGAAAGAAGGAAATGAAGGATGATCCGGGTTAGGTTCAGCTGCGTTCAATTGTAAGGCTAAGGGCAGGAGGAATTAAAGGATGCCCCGGGCTAGGATGCGCTGCGATCAAGTGTTAGGCTAAGGGTTGGTCAAATTGAAGGATGCCTCGGGTTAGGGTCGACTGCGTTCAAGTGTGAGGCTAAGGGTGGGAGGAATTGAAGGATGCCCCGGGGTAGGTTCGGCTGCGTTCAAGTGTTAGGCTAAGGGCGGGAGGAATTGAAGGATGCCCCGAATTAGGTTCGGCTGCGTTCAAGTGTGAGGCTAAGGGTGGGAGGAATTGAAGGATGCCCCGGGGTAGGTTCGGCTGCGTTCAAGTGTTAGGCTATGGGCGGGAGGAATGAAAGGATTTCCCGGGTTAGGTTCGGCTTCGTACAAGTGTTAGGCTAAGGGCGGGAGGAATTGAAGGATGCCCCGAATTAGGTTCGGCTGCGTTCAAGTGTTAGGCTAAGGGCGGGGGAAATTGAAGGATGCCCCGAGTTAGGTTCGGCTTAGTTCAAGTCGTCAGCTGGACTTAGGGGAATTGAAGGATCCGGTTAGGTTAGGCTGAGTTCACAGTCGTAGGGTGACTTAGGGATTGAAGGATGCCCCGGGTTAGGTTAGGCTGAGTTCAGAGTGCTGTACTGGACTTAGGGAATTGAAGGATGCCCGGGTTGGTTAGGCTGAGTTCAAGTCGTAGCTGGACTAGACATTGAAGGATGCCCGGGTTAGGTTAGGCTGTAGTTTCAAGTCGTAGGCTGGACTTAGGGAATTGAAGGTGCCCGGTTAGGTTAGGCTGAGTTCAAGTCGTAGGCTGGACTTAGGGAATTGAAGGATGCCCGGGTTAGGTTAGGCTGAGTTCAAGTCGCAGGCTGGACTTAGGGGAATTGAAGGATGCCCCGGGTTAGGTTAGGCTGAGTTCAAGTCGCAGGCTGGACTTAGGGGAATTGAAGGATGCCCCGGGTTAGGTTAGGCTGAGTTCAAGTCGCAGGCTGGACTTAGGGGAATTGAAGGATGCCCCGGGTTAGGTTAGGCTGAGTTCAAGTCGCAGGCTGGACTTAGGGGAATTGAAGGATGCCCCGGGTTAGGTTAGGCTGAGTTCAAGTCGCAGGCTGGACTTAGGGAATTGAAGGATGCCCCGGGTTAGGTTAGGCTGAGTTCAAGTCGCAGGCTGGACTTAGGGGAATTGAAGGATGCCCCGGGTTAGGTTAGGCTGAGTTCAAGTCGCAGGCTGGACTTAGGGGAATTGAAGGATGCCCCGGGTTAGGTTAGGCTGAGTTCAAGTCGTAGGCTGGACTTAGGGGAATTGAAGGATGCCCCGGGTTAGGTTAGGCTGAGTTCAAGTCGCAGGCTGGACTTAGGGGAATTGAAGGATGCCCCGGGTTAGGTTAGGCTGAGTTCAAGTCGTCAGGCTGGACTTAGGGGAATTGAAGGATGCCCCGGGTTAGGTTAGGCTGAGTTCAAGTCGCAGGCTGGACTTAGGGGAATTGAAGGATGCCCCGGGTTAGGTTAGGCTGAGTTCAAGTCGCAGGCTGGACTTAGGGGAATTGAAGGATGCCCCGGGTTAGGTTAGGCTGAGTTCAAGTCGTAGGCTGGACTTAGGGGAATTGAAGGATGCCCCGGGTTAGGTTAGGCTGAGTTCAAGTCGCAGGCTGGACTTAGGGGAATTGAAGGATGCCCCGGGTTAGGTTAGGCTGAGTTCAAGTCGTAGGCTGGACTTAGGGGAATTGAAGGATGCCCCGGGTTAGGTTAGGCTGAGTTCAAGTCGCAGGCTGGACTTAGGGGAATTGAAGGATGCCCCGGGTTAGGTTAGGCTGAGTTCAAGTCGCAGGCTGGACTTAGGGGAATTGAAGGATGCCCCGGGTTAGGTTAGGCTGAGTTCAAGTCGCAGGCTGGACTTAGGGGAATTGAAGGATGCCCCGGGTTAGGTTAGGCTGAGTTCAAGTCGTAGGCTGGACTTAGGGGAATTGAAGGATGCCCCGGGTTAGGTTAGGCTGAGTTCAAGTCGTAGGCTGGACTTAGGGGAATTGAAGGATGCCCCGGGTTAGGTTAGGCTGAGTTCAAGTCGTAGGCTGGACTTAGGGGAATTGAAGGATGCCCCGGGTTAGGTTAGGCTGAGTTCAAGTCGTAGGCTGGACTTAGGGGAATTGAAGGATGCCCCGGGTTAGGTTAGGCTGAGTTCAAGTCGTAGGCTGGACTTAGGGGAATTGAAGGATGCCCCGGGTTAGGTTAGGCTGAGTTCAAGTCGCAGGCTGGACTTAGGGGAATTGAAGGATGCCCCGGGTTAGGTTAGGCTGAGTTCAAGTCGCAGGCTGGACTTAGGGGAATTGAAGGATGCCCCGGGTTAGGTTAGGCTGAGTTCAAGTCGTAGGCTGGACTTAGGGGAATTGAAGGATGCCCCGGGTTAGGTTAGGCTGAGTTCAAGTCGTAGGCTGGACTTAGGGGAATTGAAGGATGCCCCGGGTTAGGTTAGGCTGAGTTCAAGTCGCAGGCTGGACTTAGGGGAATTGAAGGATGCCCCGGGTTAGGTTAGGCTGAGTTCAAGTCGCAGGCTGGACTTAGGGGAATTGAAGGATGCCCCGGGTTAGGTTAGGCTGAGTTCAAGTCGCAGGCTGGACTTAGGGGAATTGAAGGATGCCCCGGGTTAGGTTAGGCTGAGTTCAAGTCGCAGGCTGGACTTAGGGGAATTGAAGGATGCCCCGGGTTAGGTTAGGCTGAGTTCAAGTCGCAGGCTGGACTTAGGGGAATTGAAGGATGCCCCGGGTTAGGTTAGGCTGAGTTCAAGTCGCAGGCTGGACTTAGGGGAATTGAAGGATGCCCCGGGTTAGGTTAGGCTGAGTTCAAGTCGCAGGCTGGACTTAGGGGAATTGAAGGATGCCCCGGGTTAGGTTAGGCTGAGTTCAAGTCGCAGGCTGGACTTAGGGGAATTGAAGGATGCCCCGGGTTAGGTTAGGCTGAGTTCAAGTCGCAGGCTGGACTTAGGGGAATTGAAGGATGCCCCGGGTTAGGTTAGGCTGAGTTCAAGTCGCAGGCTGGACTTAGGGGAATTGAAGGATGCCCCGGGTTAGGTTAGGCTGAGTTCAAGTCGCAGGCTGGACTTAGGGGAATTGAAGGATGCCCCGGGTTAGGTTAGGCTGAGTTCAAGTCGCAGGCTGGACTTAGGGGAATTGAAGGATGCCCCGGGTTAGGTTAGGCTGAGTTCAAGTCGCAGGCTGGACTTAGGGGAATTGAAGGATGCCCCGGGTTAGGTTAGGCTGAGTTCAAGTCGCAGGCTGGACTTAGGGGAATTGAAGGATGCCCCGGGTTAGGTTAGGCTGAGTTCAAGTCGCAGGCTGGACTTAGGGGAATTGAAGGATGCCCCGGGTTAGGTTAGGCTGAGTTCAAGTCGCAGGCTGGACTTAGGGGAATTGAAGGATGCCCCGGGTTAGGTTAGGCTGAGTTCAAGTCGCAGGCTGGACTTAGGGGAATTGAAGGATGCCCCGGGTTAGGTTAGGCTGAGTTCAAGTCGCAGGCTGGACTTAGGGGAATTGAAGGATGCCCCGGGTTAGGTTAGGCTGAGTTCAAGTCGCAGGCTGGACTTAGGGGAATTGAAGGATGCCCCGGGTTAGGTTAGGCTGAGTTCAAGTCGCAGGCTGGACTTAGGGGAATTGAAGGATGCCCCGGGTTAGGTTAGGCTGAGTTCAAGTCGCAGGCTGGACTTAGGGGAATTGAAGGATGCCCCGGGTTAGGTTAGGCTGAGTTCAAGTCGCAGGCTGGACTTAGGGGAATTGAAGGATGCCCCGGGTTAGGTTAGGCTGAGTTCAAGTCGCAGGCTGGACTTAGGGGAATTGAAGGATGCCCCGGGTTAGGTTAGGCTGAGTTCAAGTCGCAGGCTGGACTTAGGGGAATTGAAGGATGCCCCGGGTTAGGTTAGGCTGAGTTCAAGTCGCAGGCTGGACTTAGGGGAATTGAAGGATGCCCCGGGTTAGGTTAGGCTGAGTTCAAGTCGCAGGCTGGACTTAGGGGAATTGAAGGATGCCCCGGGTTAGGTTAGGCTGAGTTCAAGTCGCAGGCTGGACTTAGGGGAATTGAAGGATGCCCCGGGTTAGGTTAGGCTGAGTTCAAGTCGTAGGCTGGACTTAGGGGAATTGAAGGATGCCCCGGGTTAGGTTAGGCTGAGTTCAAGTCGCAGGCTGGACTTAGGGGAATTGAAGGATGCCCCGGGTTAGGTTAGGCTGAGTTCAAGTCGCAGGCTGGACTTAGGGGAATTGAAGGATGCCCCGGGTTAGGTTAGGCTGAGTTCAAGTCGCAGGCTGGACTTAGGGGAATTGAAGGATGCCCCGGGTTAGGTTAGGCTGAGTTCAAGTCGCAGGCTGGACTTAGGGGAATTGAAGGATGCCCCGGGTTAGGTTAGGCTGAGTTCAAGTCGCAGGCTGGACTTAGGGGAATTGAAGGATGCCCCGGGTTAGGTTAGGCTGAGTTCAAGTCGCAGGCTGGACTTAGGGGAATTGAAGGATGCCCCGGGTTAGGTTAGGCTGAGTTCAAGTCGCAGGCTGGACTTAGGGGAATTGAAGGATGCCCCGGGTTAGGTTAGGCTGAGTTCAAGTCGCAGGCTGGACTTAGGGGAATTGAAGGATGCCCCGGGTTAGGTTAGGCTGAGTTCAAGTCGCAGGCTGGACTTAGGGGAATTGAAGGATGCCCCGGGTTAGGTTAGGCTGAGTTCAAGTCGCAGGCTGGACTTAGGGGAATTGAAGGATGCCCCGGGTTAGGTTAGGCTGAGTTCAAGTCGCAGGCTGGACTTAGGGGAATTGAAGGATGCCCCGGGTTAGGTTAGGCTGAGTTCAAGTCGCAGGCTGGACTTAGGGGAATTGAAGGATGCCCCGGGTTAGGTTAGGCTGAGTTCAAGTCGCAGGCTGGACTTAGGGGAATTGAAGGATGCCCCGGGTTAGGTTAGGCTGAGTTCAAGTCGCAGGCTGGACTTAGGGGAATTGAAGGATGCCCCGGGTTAGGTTAGGCTGAGTTCAAGTCGCAGGCTGGACTTAGGGGAATTGAAGGATGCCCCGGGTTAGGTTAGGCTGAGTTCAAGTCGCAGGCTGGACTTAGGGGAATTGAAGGATGCCCCGGGTTAGGTTAGGCTGAGTTCAAGTCGCAGGCTGGACTTAGGGGAATTGAAGGATGCCCCGGGTTAGGTTAGGCTGAGTTCAAGTCGCAGGCTGGACTTAGGGGAATTGAAGGATGCCCCGGGTTAGGTTAGGCTGAGTTCAAGTCGCAGGCTGGACTTAGGGGAATTGAAGGATGCCCCGGGTTAGGTTAGGCTGAGTTCAAGTCGCAGGCTGGACTTAGGGGAATTGAAGGATGCCCCGGGTTAGGTTAGGCTGAGTTCAAGTCGCAGGCTGGACTTAGGGGAATTGAAGGATGCCCCGGGTTAGGTTAGGCTGAGTTCAAGTCGCAGGCTGGACTTAGGGGAATTGAAGGATGCCCCGGGTTAGGTTAGGCTGAGTTCAAGTCGCAGGCTGGACTTAGGGGAATTGAAGGATGCCCCGGGTTAGGTTAGGCTGAGTTCAAGTCGCAGGCTGGACTTAGGGGAATTGAAGGATGCCCCGGGTTAGGTTAGGCTGAGTTCAAGTCGCAGGCTGGACTTAGGGGAATTGAAGGATGCCCCGGGTTAGGTTAGGCTGAGTTCAAGTCGCAGGCTGGACTTAGGGGAATTGAAGGATGCCCCGGGTTAGGTTAGGCTGAGTTCAAGTCGCAGGCTGGACTTAGGGGAATTGAAGGATGCCCCGGGTTAGGTTAGGCTGAGTTCAAGTCGCAGGCTGGACTTAGGGGAATTGAAGGATGCCCCGGGTTAGGTTAGGCTGAGTTCAAGTCGCAGGCTGGACTTAGGGGAATTGAAGGATGCCCCGGGTTAGGTTAGGCTGAGTTCAAGTCGCAGGCTGGACTTAGGGGAATTGAAGGATGCCCCGGGTTAGGTTAGGCTGAGTTCAAGTCGCAGGCTGGACTTAGGGGAATTGAAGGATGCCCCGGGTTAGGTTAGGCTGAGTTCAAGTCGTAGGCTGGACTTAGGGGAATTGAAGGATGCCCCGGGTTAGGTTAGGCTGAGTTCAAGTCGCAGGCTGGACTTAGGGGAATTGAAGGATGCCCCGGGTTAGGTTAGGCTGAGTTCAAGTCGCAGGCTGGACTTAGGGGAATTGAAGGATGCCCCGGGTTAGGTTAGGCTGAGTTCAAGTCGCAGGCTGGACTTAGGGGAATTGAAGGATGCCCCGGGTTAGGTTAGGCTGAGTTCAAGTCGCAGGCTGGACTTAGGGGAATTGAAGGATGCCCCGGGTTAGGTTAGGCTGAGTTCAAGTCGCAGGCTGGACTTAGGGGAATTGAAGGATGCCCCGGGTTAGGTTAGGCTGAGTTCAAGTCGCAGGCTGGACTTAGGGGAATTGAAGGATGCCCCGGGTTAGGTTAGGCTGAGTTCAAGTCGCAGGCTGGACTTAGGGGAATTGAAGGATGCCCCGGGTTAGGTTAGGCTGAGTTCAAGTCGCAGGCTGGACTTAGGGGAATTGAAGGATGCCCCGGGTTAGGTTAGGCTGAGTTCAAGTCGCAGGCTGGACTTAGGGGAATTGAAGGATGCCCCGGGTTAGGTTAGGCTGAGTTCAAGTCGCAGGCTGGACTTAGGGGAATTGAAGGATGCCCCGGGTTAGGTTAGGCTGAGTTCAAGTCGCAGGCTGGACTTAGGGGAATTGAAGGATGCCCCGGGTTAGGTTAGGCTGAGTTCAAGTCGCAGGCTGGACTTAGGGGAATTGAAGGATGCCCCGGGTTAGGTTAGGCTGAGTTCAAGTCGCAGGCTGGACTTAGGGGAATTGAAGGATGCCCCGGGTTAGGTTAGGCTGAGTTCAAGTCGCAGGCTGGACTTAGGGGAATTGAAGGATGCCCCGGGTTAGGTTAGGCTGAGTTCAAGTCGCAGGCTGGACTTAGGGGAATTGAAGGATGCCCCGGGTTAGGTTAGGCTGAGTTCAAGTCGCAGGCTGGACTTAGGGGAATTGAAGGATGCCCCGGGTTAGGTTAGGCTGAGTTCAAGTCGCAGGCTGGACTTAGGGAATTGAAGGATGCCCCGGGTTAGGTTAGGCTGAGTTCAAGTCGCAGGCTGGACTTAGGGGAATTGAAGGATGCCCCGGGTTAGGTTAGGCTGAGTTCAAGTCGCAGGCTGGACTTAGGGGAATTGAAGGATGCCCCGGGTTAGGTTAGGCTGAGTTCAAGTCGCAGGCTGGACTTAGGGGAATTGAAGGATGCCCCGGGTTAGGTTAGGCTGAGTTCAAGTCGCAGGCTGGACTTAGGGGAATTGAAGGATGCCCCGGGTTAGGTTAGGCTGAGTTCAAGTCGCAGGCTGGACTTAGGGGAATTGAAGGATGCCCCGGGTTAGGTTAGGCTGAGTTCAAGTCGCAGGCTGGACTTAGGGGAATTGAAGGATGCCCCGGGTTAGGTTAGGCTGAGTTCAAGTCGCAGGCTGGACTTAGGGGAATTGAAGGATGCCCCGGGTTAGGTTAGGCTGAGTTCAAGTCGTAGGCTGGACTTAGGGGAATTGAAGGATGCCCCGGGTTAGGTTAGGCTGAGTTCAAGTCGCAGGCTGGACTTAGGGGAATTGAAGGATGCCCCGGGTTAGGTTAGGCTGAGTTCAAGTCGCAGGCTGGACTTAGGGGAATTGAAGGATGCCCCGGGTTAGGTTAGGCTGAGTTCAAGTCGTAGGCTGGACTTAGGGGAATTGAAGGATGCCCCGGGTTAGGTTAGGCTGAGTTCAAGTCGCAGGCTGGACTTAGGGGAATTGAAGGATGCCCCGGGTTAGGTTAGGCTGAGTTCAAGTCGTAGACTGGACTTAGGGGAATTGAAGGATGCCCCGGGTTAGGTTAGGCTGAGTTCAAGTCGTAGGCTGGACTTAGGGGAATTGAAGGATGCCCCGGGTTAGGTTAGGCTGAGTTCAAGTCGTAGACTGGACTTAGGGAATTGAAGGATGCCCGGGTTAGGTTAGGCTGAGTTCAAGTCGCAGACTGGACTTAGGGGAATTGAAGGATGCCCCGGGTTAGGTTAGGCTGAGTTCAAGTCGTAGACTGGACTTAGGGGAATTGAAGGATGCCCCGGGTTAGGTTAGGCTGAGTTCAAGTCGTAGGCTGGACTTAGGGGAATTGAAGGATGCCCCGGGTTAGGTTAGGCTGAGTTCAAGTCGTAGGCTGGACTTAGGGGAATTGAAGGATGCCCCGGGTTAGGTTAGGCTGAGTTCAAGTCGCAGACTGGACTTAGGGGAATTGAAGGATGCCCCGGGTTAGGTTAGGCTGAGTTCAAGTCGTAGACTGGACTTAGGGGAATTGAAGGATGCCCCGGGTTAGGTTAGGCTGAGTTCAAGTCGTAGACTGGACTTAGGGGAATTGAAGGATGCCCCGGGTTAGGTTAGGCTGAGTTCAAGTCGTAGACTGGACTTAGGGGAATTGAAGGATGCCCCGGGTTAGGTTAGGCTGAGTTCAAGTCGTAGACTGGACTTAGGGGAATTGAAGGATGCCCCGGGTTAGGTTAGGCTGAGTTCAAGTCGCTAGGCTGGACTTAGGGGAATTGAAGGATGCCCCGGGTTAGGTTAGGCTGAGTTCAAGTCGTAGACTGGACTTAGGGGAATTGAAGGATGCCCCGGGTTAGGTTAGGCTGAGTTCAAGTCGTAGACTGGACTTAGGGGAATTGAAGGATGCCCCGGGTTAGGTTAGGCTGAGTTCAAGTCGTAGACTGGACTTAGGGGAATTGAAGGATGCCCCGGGTTAGGTTAGGCTGAGTTCAAGTCGTAGACTGGACTTAGGGGAATTGAAGGATGCCCCGGGTTAGGTTAGGCTGAGTTCAAGTCGTAGACTGGACTTAGGGGAATTGAAGGATGCCCCGGGTTAGGTTAGGCTGAGTTCAAGTCGTAGACTGGACTTAGGGGAATTGAAGGATGCCCCGGGTTAGGTTAGGCTGAGTTCAAGTCGTAGACTGGACTTAGGGGAATTGAAGGATGCCCCGGGTTAGGTTAGGCTGAGTTCAAGTCGTAGACTGGACTTAGGGGAATTGAAGGATGCCCCGGGTTAGGTTAGGCTGAGTTCAAGTCGTAGACTGGACTTAGGGGAATTGAAGGATGCCCCGGGTTAGGTTAGGCTGAGTTCAAGTCGTAGACTGGACTTAGGGGAATTGAAGGATGCCCCGGGTTAGGTTAGGCTGAGTTCAAGTCGTAGACTGGACTTAGGGGAATTGAAGGATGCCCCGGTTAGGTTAGGCTGAGTTCAAGTCGTAGACTGGACTTAGGGGAATTGAAGGATGCCCCGGGTTAGGTTAGGCTGAGTTCAAGTCGTAGACTGGACTTAGGGGAATTGAAGGATGCCCGGGTTAGGTTAGGCTGAGTTCAAGTCGTAGACTGGACTTAGGGAATTGAAGGATGCCCCGGGTTAGGTTAGGCTGAGTTCAAGTCGTAGACTGGACTTAGGGGAATTGAAGGATGCCCCGGGTTAGGTTAGGCTGAGTTCAAGTCGTAGACTGGACTTAGGGGAATTGAAGGATGCCCCGGTTAGGTTAGGCTGAGTTCAAGTCGAGCTGGACTTAGGGGAATTGAAGGTGCCCCGGGTTAGGTTAGGCTGAGTCAGTCGTAGACTGGACTTAGGGGAATTGAAGGATGCCCCGGGTTAGGTTAGGCTGAGTTCAAGTCGTAGACTGGACTTAGGGGAATTGAAGGATGCCCCGGGTTAGGTTAGGCTGAGTTCAAGTCGTAGACTGGACTTAGGGGAATTGAAGGATGCCCCGGGTTAGGTTAG
>JAHWGI010000412.1:0-75000 GCA_029379305.1 Frankliniella fusca
GTCCGAGGCTCGAGAGTGCAGAGCCCCCCCCCCCCCCCCTACCCGTCCCTTTACAGCGCCGCATCCAAGCTCCAGTAGACCCAGTCGCTCCCCCGCCCCCCCCCTCTCTTTTCGGATCCATCTTGCAAAAGCCCCTCAATATACGTTAAGAGGACGCGCTCGGCCGCCCCCACCCCGCCCGCACCCCCGCCCCCACCCCAAACCCCAACCCCGCCTCACCCCACCCCACCAAAGCCCCGCCCACCCCCTTCGCCACGGTCACCTAAGAATAACACTCCCGCTCATCAGCGGCAGCGCTAAACCCCTCGTCTACTTCGTCCAGCCCAAGCGTGACCAGAGACAGTCGTGCGATGGTTGGTGGGTTGTTCGGGGCGCATGGGGTGTGGGTGGGGAGAGTGGGAGGAGAATGGAGAGAGAGAGAGAGAGAGAGAGAGAGAGAGAGAGAAGATAGAGAGGGGGGGGGGGTGTGAGTCTGAATCGGTAGTGATCCGAGCCTACGAATGGGGGGGGGGGGGGAGAGTGTTAGCAAGACCGTCCATGGGGGGGGGAGGTAACATTCCTTCGTGGGCCGATGGGAGAGCGCGAGCGCCAGGGAGGGGGAAGAGAGTTGGAAGCTGCGAGTGAGCACAGGAGAAAAATCCAGGAGTGTGGTAAGGGGGTGTATAGGAGTGGGAAGTGGTAGAGGGGATATAGAGAAAGAATGAAAGGAGGGGTATTAGAGAAAGGGAGAGATGGAAAAAAATAAAAAAAAAATAAAAAAAAAATGGGAAGAGAAGAGAAGGTATAGTAAAGGGGAAATAAAGGACATCGGGAAGCTGCCGCAGTCCGAGGCCAGCCCAGTGCGTGCTGCGACACGCAATCCGGCGAGCAACTACGCTCCAAAGGGGGGGGGGGGGAGCGGGTAGGTGTTGTGATGCAGTACGCCCCACAGGCGCGGTGGAAGGGGGGGGTGGGGGGGGTGGGGAGGTGGGGGGGGGGGGGGAGGGGGGGGGGGGGGGGGGGAGGGGGGGGAGGGGGGGGGTAGGGGGGGAGAACCAGACAGTGAGATCCGCGCGCGTGGGCAGAGACCTGCTAACGCAAACCTGCGGCCGCGCGACTCGAGAAAATGCGTATCGAAAGCAACGCTGGCAGAGTGAGACACACACGGCGAAGTGTGCTCGCTCTCGCTCCCCTTCACCGCTTTCGAACGCATTTTGAGTCTAACTGTCCCTGCCGCGCGGCGGGAGCGGGTGTCGGCTGGGCGGAGCGCTGCAAGCGCCCGGCGGGTAGGCAATGCGCTCGCAGCCGCGCGCGCCGGGTCTGCCTACGTCGCGCTTCACAGGGGCACGGCCGGCGCGCCAGCAGGGAGCTCAGCGGGAAGATTCTGAACAGCGTTTAGTAGTAGTGACCTCTCACTCACTTCATACGGCCGCGACCTGTGAGTGCGACAAGGACTGTGAGACGACATTGCCATTGCCATGTGGAATCACCAGTCTAGGGAAGGCCGATTCACAAGCGCAAAGTCGCCGCGTCGCGCCTCGCATACGGAGCAGCAGGCTGCGCGCACGTTGGATTGGCGATACGCGAGTGTAATTTATGGACGGACCCATAACGTCGCCGGCGATTGAGACACACACACACGAAACGAAAGGGCTTACCGGCCGGCGCCTCACGGTAGAAGCGGAGCGCCGGCCGAGGGGCCGGGGTGGGTATCTCCAGGCGCCCCGCGCCCCCGCGCGCTCGATACCCCGCGCTCCTCTACCTAGCACTCCACTCCCTGCGACGGGACAGGGGGTTGCTATAGCAATGAGACAGGGAGGGGCTGGGGGGGGGGCAGGGGGGGGGGAGGGAGCACGGTTTCATCTGCATCCCTCTGACCCGGAAAACAACCCCCTCTCGCGACCCCTCCGCCGCCCGCCGCGCCCCTTTCTTGAATAGCCCTCCTGCACGCACCGCACACCGTTACGTATTCGCATTGAGATTCGTCTGTCACGGGCAGGCGCGCCTAGGCGGCCCCGACAGACACGGCGGCCGGGGCCGGGTGGGCGGACCGAACGACGGGCGGACGGTGAGGTCCATACGAGTTGAATCACTTATTATTTCCGGGAGTCCTCGCTGAAGTGGCGGCGGGACGGGTGGAAAGAGAGGGTGCGCTGTTGAGCTACAGTTGCCTGCGCGCGGATAGAAGTCAAAGGAAAGCGGGGATGGATTCAGAACCGGCTGTGGCTTTGCTCACATACGAGCCAAGAAACGAGAAGACAGAATGGAGGGAGGCGAGAGGTACCTCGCCGCTGGCCTAAGGTAACGCCTTGGTTTTACCTGTCCATGTAAACAGTGACATGCCCCAAGACTCACAAACTTATCCTGAGAAAAAAATACAGCTTTTGTGAGATCTGTCATATTTCTCTCATGTCAAATAACAAAGCTAGAAAATTCACAACACTTGTAAAAATTCTAATTCTAGAAAATTTACAGACACCTTTCGTAAAACTTTACACGCTTTTCATGTAATGTAAAATCAAAGGTGACAGAAAGTAAAGGAGGAACAGAGGAAAAGAGAGGGAGAGAGAGAAAAGGGTGAGGGATATAGAGAGAGAAGGGTGAGAGGTGGAAAGAGACAGAGAGAGTGAGGGAGAGAGTGAGCCAAAAGCGGGCTGCGTGGGCAGAGATTGTCCGGCTACTTAGGGGCTGTGCACAAACCACGTGGCCGGTTTTGGGGGGGGAGGGGGGGTCGCGAAAAGCCACTCTCGGCCACAGGGGGGGAGGGGGGGTTAGGGGCCGGGTCACATGGAAACAGTTGAGAACACGAAATTTCGCGGAATGTCGCGCGGTGATCGCATTTTCGCCTTTGCGCGCGTCCGTCTGCCTGTCCGCTTGCCCTCCCGCGCACTGCTTTGCAAACGTAAACAAAATAATTGCTCGAAAATCGCGCTTTTTCACCAGAAATCGATAAAAATCGTCAAAGAAGTGTCTTTTGAGAAAATTGCAAAAGCCACGTGGAAATGGGGGGGAGGGGGGGGGTTGGCGAAAATTCCACACATGGTCACAGAGGGGGGGGAGGGGGTCAAAAAGTGGCCTAAAACCGGCCACGTGGTTTGTGCACAGCCCCTTACGTCGAATGGCCTGAGACGGGCCGAGCGTTAGCGCTTCATCTGCGCTCGCTCGAGATACCCTAGGAGAGAGCATAACAGGACGGGAGGGGGGGGAGGAGAGGGGACAGATGTGTAGCCGTCTGATACCGTCTCAGCTCATCCTGCCACGCACTGAGGGAGGGACTTCCCTATTCGAGGCCTCAGCTGCACCGACCGCACCCGGCGAGGCGGTGCGGTGGTCAGAAACGCTTCACCAGTCTCCTTATGAGGCATAGGGGTGACATTGAGGAGAGATAATTGAATGGGGGAGAGAGAGAGAGAGAGAGAGAGAGAGAGAGAGAGAGAGAGAGAGAGAGAGAGAGAGAGAGAGAGAGAGAGAGAGAGAGAGAGAGAGAGAGAGAGAGAGAGAGCTAATGGAACCCATAGCAGCAGACAGACCTCCGCTCCAAAACATGACCGCCCTGCGGCCCGCATTCATCATGCTCCACTAATCCTTCCCTGGAGCCGCATTGGAATGTCCATTGAGCAGGAGGAGTGGGCAGCTGCTCAGGAGGAGAGGCGGGCTGCGTGGTGGTGTGAAGGTGCGTGGCGGAGCGTGGCGGAGCGTGGCGGAGCGTGGTGGGGCGGGGGGCCTGATAGGCTGACCTGGACCGTTCCCCGTTCTTGAGACTCATTAGCCAGGATAAACATCCCCGGTCCTAATTGGGGGGGCCTCGTCGAGGCAGGCCGTCAGGGCTCAGCCGCGCACACGGACGGGGTCCACAGGAAATTCTCATCAATTACTGTGATTTGAGAAGGAAAATAAAACATGACCAAGAAATAGATTTACACTCTGAATTCACTGGCCCAGTAGGATGAAATATTTTTCTAAAATTCGAAGTTGAAGGAAAAGGGGAGGATGTATTTTTTCCCGCATTAATTATTGTTTATGGTTTATTTCACTGTAAGCTACAGTGACATTCGCCGTGCGGTTTTAATATTGCACCCACTGTCATGAAACTGTTGTTACGGATAACATAGCACGGCAGGGCATGGCGGGGCTCTGCGCACTGGCGTTTGGCTTCTCTCATGAATGGGGATTGCCGTCACCGAATACTTTCCTTCTTTTGGCATTTTCTTTTTTATTGGTTAGGAACACTGTGAAAAATACTCGTAAGGGTTACTGAAAAATTTTCCATGATAAAAGTCGTAAAATTACAATCTGAAATTGTAAATTTACAAGCACTCCCTATCGACCTGGAATTGACCGACGAGCAAGAATGGGCAGTCGTAAATTTACGACATATTTTGTAAATCAAAATTACAAAAAAAATGTAAATTTACGAGGATATTTTTCACAGTGAATAAGTGTTTGCAGTCAACTGAATGGGCCGACATGGACCGTTTTCTCAGAGAGCAGAAAACAAACCTGTGAAAACAAGAAACTAAATACGCAGGGTGGCTCAATTTTCCCGCTCTTTGCGTAAGTATGCAACCCATGCTACTTCAGCTAAGCGAGGGCAAGAGGTGAGGAGGAGAGCGTGAGGGAGCGATCGTCACCTTACCTCTTTCCCCCGCTCAGCTGAACTAGAATGGGTTACATACATACGCAAGGAGCGGAGTAAGTGAGACACCCTGTGGGTGAAAATCGTTCATATTATGAGCATTTTTTGGTTTCAGCTGTACTTTGTTTAAAAGCGAGTGTAATAGGAGGCTGGGCCAGGACGGACATCTTTGACCACAGTAAAACCTCTTCTCCACACTTAAAATCCTACGAAGAACTGTGATCCTTACACTACTGATAAACCAAATTCATCGAATCTTATTAAATTTCACTCTGGTTTTTTGACAACAGAAACCTTACGAACAACTTTGTTCGTAAAAACCAAGTCAGTATAATGCAAATATGGTGGAAGGTTTGTAATGTACGAATACACTGGTAAAACGAAGGCGTAGCTGTATGCTTGAATGAGGCATTTAGTTACGCTTGAAGACGTTACGCTTGAAGACGTTACGCTTGAAATGAAGCGTACGTAAGAAATTCCCCCAGAGATTTAGACAGGACAAATAGGAGCGGATAGACCCGTTACGCTTGATTTCAAGCGTAATCTTTGTACGCTTGAAAACGGGGCGGAAGACTACGCCTTAGTTTTACCGGTGTATTATTCAACTACAACATTACTTATTTTTGGGTAGTACAATGAATCTATTCTTCCAATAGCTTTCAATTATATTTATAATAAATCATCTAGAACTAAAATAATACTAGCGTCAAGATTAAAAGTTATCATATTATGAAACTATAGTTGTCCCAAATAACTTGTAGTTCATCAATAGTTATAAACTACAGTTTTCTGCACTTTCACTGCAGTTTGAGTAGATTTTGTGCATATAGTTAAAAGTGCAGACCCTTCCGGGAGGGGGGGGGGAGAGAGAGAGAGAGAGAGAGAGAGAGAGAGAGAGAGAGAGAGAGAGAGAGAGAGAGAGAGAGAGAGAGAGAGAGAGAGAGAGAGAGAGAGAAAGAGAGGATAGGCGGTCGACCGCTGGAGAGCAGAGGCGGTAGAGCTGCCGCCTTTTAAAATTAAATGAGGATTTGGAAAGAAGTGGAGCGGGGAGAACGAGTCTGAATACAACGACCGGCAACACCAACATTTGGGCGACGCTCGGGAGGAGGGAAAGAGAGACCCAGCACAGAGGAGGAACAGGCAAGATAGAGAAGAGAGAAAAACGGAAAAGGGTGGGGAGGGGGGAGGGGGGATGAGAGGATGGGCTTCAGTCTTGAGTGCGCGTTATTTTGCTCCGAGAAAGCCACAAAAGTCTCCACTTTCCAGATCAAACATGTATTCAACCTTATCGCAAGAATACTTCCATCAGCTTGTCGCAGGGTATGGTGCGCCTCGTCACCCCGCATAATTGCCCAGTCGGGATGACGCGGTGGCGGCGGGAGGAGCATCGTGAGCGTGGGGCGTAGCGGGGTGTTGCGGGTCGTGGCGGGGCGGGGCGGGGCGTGGCGGGGCGTGGCTGGGGCGTGGCGGGGCAAGGAGGGGTGCTGCGAGGTGGGGTGCGCGGATTTAGGAACGAGGTGCAGGCGCAGTGGGGCGAGTCGACGGGCCTATCTAAGTTTGTTGGGCGACAAAGCACGGCAATTAGGTTACAGCGCGCACTTAGCCGCGCCGGTGACTGCACCTTGCACGGCAGGTCGTACCGTGCAAAAAAATAAAAGTAAATAACCTACATGAGATTATAGTGCAGCAGACAGGAAGTGTATTTTGTTCCGCCAGGCAGAAATTAGACTGATAGCCTTCGGCAATTCTTTTGCATCGTATCTGCATGCAACTGGCAACTTCTTTTCCTGCGCTTATTTGTATTTTTTTAAATGGACTTTTATGATTTTATTCATATCTAATGCCGTAAACACCGCAAAGTAATGTTTATGACTAACCATTCTCGCTCCGGCATGCGATAGGGTGAAGTGACGAGGATGGTCAAAAGTGGGATACCCAGGTTAATGATCATTTCCACCACCAGCGTTGCCTCTCCCCTCTCGCCCCACCACTCTCGTCGCTCCCGCCATTTGCCGCACGGCACAATATCACTTTCCGTCAACTAAGCGGAAAAGTTGGCTTGTGACTCTTTGAGACTGCGGGAGCCGAGACAGGCGAGGGCGAGGCGGAGCGCATACCAACTAATTGCTACTTGTTTGGTCGGGAGTTGAATTTCGAAAGACCTATACAACTGCGTGCCAGAATGATTGTCCAGCAGTTAATGTCTGTACGAGGCCATTAAAGAAGCGAGTGACATAAAACCTCTTCTGGCTACGAGCTTGCAGCAGCAGCAGCAGCAGCAGCAGCGATTGCGGGCTGTTAAAACCTCACCGCGAATTTTACTGTCAGCTACAGTGTTACAGCAGAGTTCACTGTATAGCTTACAGAGAAATTCGACGTGAGCTCTAATTAGTGTGGGCGACTGTGGCCCCAGGACACATACAACGAAACAAAGGTGTAGTTATCCGACTGACACTGGTGGTTAGTGGGACTTCTCCGAAAGCAGCCCCGCTCCGCCAGGTCGCCACACCTGAGCTAACAGGGCGTGGCGGGGCGGGGTGTGGCGGGGTAGGTTGCCCACCCAGCAGCCCATCAAAGGGGAGCGGCTGCACGGGCGGGGCAGAGCGGGGCCAGGGCAGGAGGAGTCGTTTTCGCTGAGGACTTTGTTTAGGGTTGTTAATCACCTTGTTAGCCGACCCCTCCACGCCACTCCACCGCGTCGAGCACCGGCAGCGCCCCGCCAAGCCTCGCCCACTCTGACTGGGAAAAAAGGGACCGTTGCTGCCACCGCACGTACGCCGCCGCCAGCAGCGGTCTTTCCTAGTCATAACTGGCGCGTCCGTGCGACCGTCAACCGTCCGATAAGATATTGCAAGAAGTCCCAAAAGCCGCAACCGCATACAAGAACAAAGTGGTATTCGAACCCGCGACCCGCAATATCCGACCTGATGGCGGCGGCCGAGGGCCTATGGAAGCCGATGAAATTCTCATCTCCTTTCCCAGAAGGCATCCATCTCCCATTACTTTCTCTATCACCTCTCTCTCTCTCTCTCTCTCTCTCTCTCTCTCTCTCTCTCTCTCTTCATCTTCCTCTCTCTGACCCACCCTTATCCTATCTCCCCTCCTCTCTGCGAACCTGGAAGAGTTCGTGAATATTGAAACGGCAGATGACAAGACTGGTCTGTCTGCATTATTGGAGGTTTAAGGAGAATCGGGCAGATGGACCGAGCCATATAACTCCAAAAATTCTAAACCCGTTTTCGGGAACAATTTACAGCAATAGCGGTTTATTATTACCGAGCAGAGACACAGTCACGTGAGAAGAGAGAGAGAGAGAGAGAGAGAGAGAGAGAGAGAGAGAGAGAGAGAGAGAGAGAGAGAGAGAGAGAGAGAGAGAGAGAGAGGGTGGGGGGGGGGCGGGGGGCTGCAGAGGTAGCAATACGATCCGATGTGCCCTTGATTGATGGCCATTCCCCGACTCTACCACGCTCTCCCAGTGACTCACAATAACAACACATTTATTCCTGATATCGACGCAGCTTTACCCCACCCCCTTCCTCCCCCTTCGAAAATGGTCCAATACCGTCCATATCAAAATACACCAAGGTCACAGAGTCACGCAGGGCACGCAGACGCACCAATTTGTTTTCCTACCCCAATTATTCACATTTATCTGCGTGCGGAGCGAAGAAAGCGACAAAAACGGAGAACTAATAATGATTTTGCAGAAGTCACGCGCGGTACATATCAGCAAATACACTGGAAATCCAAGTGTGCGAATGTCGCACACTTGTAGGTGTGTGAATGTTCATTCGTACACTTGGGGGTTCAACTTTGTTACAACCACTTCAAATATAACTTTTGAGGTCAGCATCATCTCCGGCGTAAAATTTCCTTTCAAACGAGCTCGCATGTGATAGGGTTGAGATTGTTACTTTACGATGGACACGCCCTTAAATGCAACTTCAGACGTTTGATTTAAAGAACATACCCACTTCAATATAAATCGCAACCCTATCACATGCGAGCTGTCGTTTGAAAGGAAATTTTACGCCTGAGATGATGCTGACCTCAGAAGTTACATTTGAAGTAGGAGTCAAAAAGTTGCACCCCCAGGTGTACGAATGAAAATTCACACACCTACAAGTGTGCGACATTCGTACACGTGGATTTCCAGTGTAAGCCGTTCCCTTTCCTTCGTTCTTTTTCAAGCGGCCGTTCTGTCTGTCCGGCGTGGACGCAACGGCCCGTATTCTCTCCCGCCGTCCTCTCACTAAATACTACTAGACCATTGACTCCCGAAATTAATTACAGTCCGTAATTTTGTACCGCTTCTAGTGTATGTGCTTGCGCCCGGGTTTTATGATGAGTCGTTGACCAGCGACGCTCTTGCCGTCAACCTCACCCCCTCCATTCTCTCTCTCCCTCCCTCTGCCTCTCCCTCCCTCCCCTCCCCCTCTCTCTCTCTCTCTCTCTCTCTCTCTCTCTCTCCCCCTCCCTCCCTCCCTCTGCCTCTCCCTCCCCCCTCTCTCTCTCTCCCTCCCTCTGCCCCCCCTCTCTCTCCCTCCCTCTGCCCCCCCCCTCTCTCTCTCTCTCTCTCTCTCTCTCTCTCTCTCTCTCTCTCTCTCAGCCCCCACCCCCCCTCTCTGTTATTTCGCTCAATTTTATGTGTGCGGCGCGCATGGGGTTTTACCGCCTCTCTCCGCCGTTCTGGTTCGGTACCCCCTCTCCCTTCTCGTCTTCCCCATTATACCCGTTTTATTGAACTCTTTTGACGTTGTTTTGTCGGCCCGGTTGGGGGGGGGCGGGGGGGATTTGGCTGGTGCACAGCGCCCCGCCGGCCGCATACTTCTATTTTACACGGGGCGTTACGGGCGGCTGGCCGAGGTGTAAAGTCCAAAGCGTTTTGCACAGCACCGCGCCAACGGGCCAGCAGGCTGGGCTGGGCAGGACTACAGGACAGAATCCATTGCGACGGGGTGGGAAAAGTACATTTTAATGACGGACACAAAGTATCCCATTTCGCATCAGCGAGGCAACATGCCGGCGGCTGCAGCGGTCGGAGTAGGCAGAGGAATTACTCTGACTCTCTCCTGGCCTCTCATGGACCCTGCTCCTGTGGCAGCATGCAGTACGAACACGACCTCTTCAAATTTGTTGCAACTTTTAGGGTCTGGCACGATACCGCTTTTGACTAGATGGTCCTCTTCGGTACCTCCACATCCATACATCGTCATCGTACGATACCTCGATACTAGGGAAAACAAGATTGACATTCTTGTACCCTTCGTAATTCTGGGGAGAAAAAAGAAACAGAATATAGCATACTAGTAGAATGCTAAGCATTTTTAGGCTGAGTGTGCTTTAAAAATTTTACTGAAATTTTGAAAACACAAAATGACTACGCTTATTCCAAGTTTCTTCCATCACTAGGACATGACTCGTCAAAATGCGACACTCATAAAAACATAATAGTTGAACCAACTTTTTTTTAAAATAATGTTTTTAATAACTGCCTGACACGTTTTTTTCTGATGTATAAAGGAAGGTCATCTCTGCAAACTCAAGTGTGAGACAGTATCACACTTTTTACTGTAGTACCACCGTGTCTCACACTTTCAAAAACTATTTTCTGTCGTTGAATAGCAACCACGTTTTAGAGAAGAGCATCAGCTTTGGTTCAAAATCCCGGTTAAAACGAGCTACCATGTGATAGGGTTCTGATCGCAAACAACAACGTTCCTATAAATTTTCGAAACCATTAATTTACGATTATTTCATGTATTGTTGTTCCAAACCCCATCACAAGGTAGCTCGTTTTAACCGGGATTTTAAACTAAAGCTGATGCTGTTCACTAAGACGTGATTGCTATTCAACGACAGAAAATAGTTTTTGAAAGTGTGAGACACAGTGGTACTGCAGTAAAAAGTGTGATACTGTCTCACACTTGAGTTTGCAGAGGCACAGATCACCTAGCCCACGAACGCAAAGATTCTATCTTCATCGCGTCACCAGACTCAATATTAGAACTCGTCTCCACTGAGGGTGCTGTCACATTATTGACAGGAGTGCCCGAGGGGGGGATCACTCATATAAAACTTGTACAATGATTTTTTTGATTTTTGATTTTTTTGATTTTTGATTTTGATTTTTCTGTGGATTTTTCACGAGATAAAAAGGGAATAATGTTACTTTTTAAAAAATTGTGTTTTTTCTTGTTTTGTTACCATTTTTCTCAGTTTTGAGTTAATTTGTTCTCGATTTTGCGGATTTTTATGCAACTTTCTACTTGATTTTATTTTGATTTTTTAGATTTTTTTTTGATTTTTTAAATGATTTTTTGGGGTCTGTACAATGACTTTTCGAAGTGACCTCCCCCTCGGGAGTGCCCTCTCCCCCTCCCCACAATTCTCCTCCCCGTGACCCCGTTGCCCGCACATTCACATCCACGTCTGTGGAATGTGTCGCATGGCGGCGGGGCAAGCCGGGCCCGGCAGCTATATTCGATTCGTCCCTCGCACTGTTAAAAATCCACTGTAATTTTACAACCAACTATTGTTTGGCTTTTGTGGGAAAACTACGAACTCAACCTGTAAAACAAAAGCTATGGTTCTGGTGTCGTAATTTGACAATTCATAATATTTTGTAAAAATATAGCTGACCCGTAATTTAATTAATGAACCGTAAAATGATTGTGCCATTGTGTAATGATGACGAAGTCGTAATTTCAGCCCAATGCATACAAATCAAAATTATTGGCTGAGGCGGTCTTAACCTGTCTTTCCTTGACTTATCGAGCAGCCATACTTGCTTAGGTTGCAGACGAGGCTCTTCCCTGCGCGGTATTTTACAGGGCAGGCAGCATTGCAAAACTAAAAAGAAGAAATGTTCATTGCAATCGAATAAAATATATACGACCTCAAACATTTAAAATAACTTAGGTGAACTCGCTTTTAATGTTTTAGAAACTGCGAATGTAATATTTAGCGCGTAACGTCTGTATTGTATTCACTGTTTGAAGTTGTGAAGTTTTTCCAGCACCTTCTGTCATGGCGCTTCGCGCGGAAAGTTTTTAATCGCTAAAACTTATTGTTGTACATTTTGTAAACTAAAGTCTGTTATAAAAATTTGTTACATGGTTTGTGTTACTTAAACTTGGAAAGTAGAATGAATCATGTTATTTTTAATCGTTGACAAATTTGTAGTACAGTTATAGAAACATGTCAGTAAATTGCACATGTTGGTAGTAGTGAAGCACTTATAGACACAATCAACACATTTATCTTTGATGCCATTTCGTGACTAAAC
Organism: Frankliniella fusca; assembly: GCA_029379305.1. NCBI lineage: Eukaryota > Metazoa > Arthropoda > Insecta > Thysanoptera > Thripidae > Frankliniella > Frankliniella fusca. The sequence continues at coordinate 11,904 of JAHWGI010000412.1, forward strand.
GAATATGACCGACGAAGCTCATAAGGTCGCACCTTTCGCTAGTTTGTAGGAAGCGGAACATCTTATTAGACAATATTCACAGAACTCGTATCATAAGAAAAAAATACTTCAAATTTACAAGAGATCAATTGATGGAACAATTTTGGGTGCTCACAAAATGTTTTCGCTTCACTTGACCTCACTTGGTCTTCACTTTAATTTCACTAGATGATGTCAACCTGACTTAAATTAAAGTGAAGACCTACTGAAGACCAAGTGAAGCCAAATGAAGTGAAGACATTGTGGTAGCACCCTTTACGGTTGAAGTCGTGGTCTGACAACGCTGATTCGTATTTTGTAAAGCTTCAATACAACTGAACTGTAAAAGTATGAAGTGACCGTCTCTTTGGCCTTACAACGAAAGTTGTAATTTTACAAACCTTGTTGCAAAAGCAGTTTACGACACCTGTCGCCTCAAAAATTAGCTAATAATTTGTCGTAAAAATACAGTAATTTTTTCAACAGTGCTCTGCCTCTTCGCCCTGCAGCTTCCACTGACAGTCACTGTCAATCTCAATTGACCCGGCGCGCGGTTTTATCCGTGTGCTTCACATCTGATGTAGTTTTAAAGATGGCAGTACGGTGGTCACTTGCGAATTTCAGCGGTGTAATCTCATTCTAGCTGTTCTAGCGCAGGCGGGCTCGGCGGCGCCAGTGCGCAGTTCGAACTCTCAGGACCGCTTTTGTATCACTGCACCATTTACCATCGCAAAGTTGCGTGAAGCGCCGTGCGTTCAAAAAGAAGCGGCCACGAGTAGCGTGCAATTTGAATGCCATTGTCATCTGTGAAAGAGACTCGTTATTACGTGGCCTCCGGAGCGGGCTGGGATGCGGTAGTATGGGGCGCGACGCGCGACGTGGTGGGGAGGGGGGGGGGGGGTGAGCTACCACCGCCGGTCGGGGTCGGCTCGGATGTCAACACAGCATACGAATGTGTGCGTTGTACGACTCGGCCCTTCATTTCCGCCTCTGTGTCGAGCTCCCTCTCTTTGCCCTGGGTTTTCCTCTCGTGTCCTCTCTCTCTCTCCCTCTCTCTCTCTCCCTCTCTCTCTCTCTCTCTCTCTCTCTCTCTCTCTCTCTCTCTCTCGTACCACCCAGCCCCTCTCTCCCGTGCCAACCCCTGCTTTACATCCGTCAAGTGGTCTCTAAAGCGGGATCACCACCATTGGCCGCCAGAGGTCCTTCGCCTCTTGTATCGCGGTGCTCGCGACTGAGAAACGACGGTGTCCCCAGTACACACGGCCGGTGTCCCTCTGCACTGAGAACGCAAATTTAGAGAGTTGCATACCGATTGGTGTGCTTGACAAAAATGTGCAATTCATACAAAGCATATATACTTACGGTGTGCAAAGTTGCACACATATTAGTTTTACCCGGTTTTACCCGTGAAGTAGCGGAACGAGACCCGAAAGGGAGAGCACTGCCGCAGCCAGGGCAATACAAACGGTGGAATAAGTGAAAACAGTAGTAATACACGGGCTCCGGCGCAAGTGTTGGCACAGCGCAGCCGCTCTGCGCCGAACTGCCCCAGCGCGCCATGCTCCGCCCTGCCCCGCCCTGCCCCGCCCTACCCCAGCGCACCCTGCCCAACCCCGCGAGGACCAAGATGAATTAGATCGACAAGGAAACCGATCTGCGGCAGCGGCGGCACCCCAAAAACAAACCCAATTATTTACTTTAGACACCCCCTATTTGTGTAGACGGAAATGGAGAAAAGTTCAGCACAAAAAAAGGGGGGAAAAAGGGGGGATGGGAGGAGGGAAAAATGGAAGGGAAAGGTGGTGAAAAAAAAACTTGACGTCGAGTACACGAGTGTGTTTTAACGTCTCATGTTTAGCCCAAGAAAGGAAAAAAAGGAAGAGAGAACACTCAACGCTTTTGTTTTTCCAAACTAGAAAAAAGGAGAAAGATTTCTTTTCGTTTTCCTCCGCGGAGGGGAGAAAAAAGAAAACAGTGATGAGCTTCACTGCTCGCTCTGTGCTCGCCACGAGCCAGGCTGGCCCCGCCCCCCCCCCCCCTTCCACAAACCACCTCGCCCCGCCCCTGTCCTGGGATTGGGATCTCGCTCCAGTCGGGACGTCAGGACGAGGACCACGGGGGACGTGCTGAGAATGTGGACGCGCCAGGCAGGCACCGCGCCCCGCCCCGCCCCACCACCCACCCCACTCCCACAGATAAAATATTCAAAGGTGTCTCGGCACAATTTCACCAAATTCTACTGGCGCGCACGGCAACGGCTGGTGGGCGTCCAAGGGCAGCTCTGCTGGGGGAGAGAGAGAGAGAGAGAGAGAGAGAGAGAGAGAGAGAGAGAGAGAGAGAGAGAGAGAGAGAGAGAGAGAGAAACGGAAAGCTGGAAAAAAAAATCTGAAATGGTGTTAGGTTTCGGGGGACGCGAGATCTAGTTATGTGTGCTCGGCCTAAACCAGCTCTAGATTGTATCTCTGCCCAGTTGTTAGCGCATTTTGCGCGCCAAGTATAGTAGATTTCATCTGAAAATTACCCATACAGAGCGGGGCGCTTCCACTGCCACATAGAGAGAGAGGGGGAGAGAGAGGGGGGGGGAGAGAGAGAGAGAGAGAGAGAGAGAGAGAGAGAGAGAGAGAGAGAGAGAGAGAGAGAGAGAGAGAGAGAGAGAGAGAGAGAGGAGGGGGGGAGTGGCGAGGGGCAGAGAGACGCAGGCGGGCAGGAGGGAAGCATCAGGTCCCTGTTTCCTCCGAGGCCATAGTAGACCGTTCCGCTATCAGTCCTAATCCCCCGCCTCTACCTCTCCCTCTCCTCCAGTTCGTCTCCAATCATTTTTCTCGGACCGGTACTGTAGGCCTCGGATGAATGGACAGAAACAGACAGATAATCGGACATACGAGGCGGACAGACGTTGGGTTGAGGCGGGACGAGCCGGTGCGAGGCGGAGCAGAGGGAGGGGGGTGGGGGGTAGTGGAACCCGGCCGAACCCCTTGGGACACCTCCCAGCCCGGCCGACTCTGATGAAAAAGAGCGGGGAGTCGGAGTGGAAGACAAGAGGGCCGAGGATGAGCCCACATGATACCCCGCGCCGCGGCTAAAGGCCGAAATAATACAAAATAAAATGAAAGTACAGGTGCGCGCGCGCGTCGGGCGGTGCGAGGCTAGGCGGGGCCATGCGCGCCGCTTTGTACCGGCCAGGGAGGGGAGCATCGAGTGGCTCGGCTGAAGCGGAGCTGGGATTGGGTTAGGATTCTCAACAATTCCATTTCGCGAGGCGCGCGTCGCAATTTCACAACTAAGACCTCGCCCCGCCACCCCCACTCACCCAGCCCAACCCGCTGCCTGACTGCCGCGCGCTGCAAGATACAGGATGAGGTAAATCAGCGAGCAGGTGATAAGGAAAATCGGCGAGCAGGTAAGCGGGAAAACGGAAGAGGGGGACTGCCCCGCAGTCAGCGGTTGGACGGGAGCAGAGGCACAATACACTGGTAAAACTAAGGCGTAACTGTATGCTTGAATGAAGCATACTGTTACGCTTGAAGAAGTTACCCTTGAAATGAAGCGCACGGAAGAAATTCCCATACATTAAGATGGGACGAATAGGAGCGGATAAACCCGTTACGATTGATTTCAAGCGTAATCTCAGTACGCTTGAAAACGGGGCGTAAGGCTGCGCCTTAGTTTTACCAGTGTACCTCCGTTCTTTAGAGTTGTTCAATTTGTTTTTTTTCTTCGGCGGCTGCCGAGAAGAATCCATGAGTTGTTGCAAGATAATTAGAAAGTTAACATTCGCAAACAATTGTTTGGAGAAGTTAGAGTTAGGCTCTGCTTGTCAGAGACTCATACGGGGTGTGGCATGGTCTGGTTTGTCGTTGAGAGACTAGATGGGACACACTTTGGTTTCCAGCTCGGCCTCACACTAGTGTACACTGATATTGAAAATGTTTTAATTTCGGGATCCTGCTTCTTATTAACACCCCGATGCTTATACTTGCATATGTTTAACACAACATGCTCATTCGTGCATTTAACTCCAGCGTTGAGCCTGCAGGCTGAACAAAAAAGAAACGCGTGCGACCGAGGGGGCCTCCACTCCTCATTTGGTGGAACACCGGATTGCCGAGATTGCCGGATTGCTAGCGTAAAGTTTGGGATTCTTTAGCATCGAACGCCTGTAAATAGGCAAAATACCCTACCATGCTCCTGTATGTCGGCAAAAAGCATGACTTTGATGGTAGCTTTTTGAAGATTGCCGTCGGATTGCTGTCGGATTGCCGGGGTGAGGAACACCGGATTGCCGGAGTGGAGGCCCCCTCGTGTGCGACCCACTAGTTAAACACTTCCAAAATACTAAAATGTCGTTTTTCAAACATGCAAACATGCTACACTTACAGGTGTCTGCCTGTTGAACGCATTTTGTTACTGTGTAGCCGTGGATTTAGTCAGTAAGAAGCCTTAACACGGTGTTTTAGTAAAGCAGACTGCAATTACTCCGGGATCCTAGGCAACAGACACGCTCCAGTTCTAAGGTGTTGGCTAGTTTGGCAGGCATAAATTATGCAGTCCGCCTTTCTCCGCTTTGTTTGGGCTTTACTTTTTGCCCACTTTACTGTCAACACTGGCCTCCGCGGCACGACAGAGTGCTGCTCGAGTGTAGATCCGATTTCCACGACATAACAGATTCCCGATGGCTCTACGCTATGCAGTCCACTGTGTCCGTGTGAGGAGAGCGCGAGTATGTTTGCCGGCGGCGCTTGCACACAGCAGAGTGATGCGATTGCGATGAGATTTGAATGGCAAGCAGCGGAATATCGCCGGCCGGATTTGATTTGCCAATCAGCGGCTGCATTCAGAGAGGCGCGGCGCGGCAGAGCAATCTGTAAACAGAATATTCTTATCTGTGGCGGCGGCATGGCCCTACCCGGCCGGGCAGCGCGCTGCATTGTGTGCGCGGGGAAAGCGCGATCGCTGGATAGCAGATCTCTCATTTTACGCTGGCTGCAAACGGACAGCAGACGGGCGGGCAAAAGGATGTACATGACAAACTAAAAATGGATAGGTTTCTTTCATTTGAAAGATAGGAAGGTCCTCGAAAAAGGATGAAAAGCCGTGCAAAGTGTGTCACCAGGGAGTGTCTGCACGCGCACACATACACACGTGGGGTGGGTAGAAATAAGGGTGGGGCAGTAGCCTCGCTGACGGAAGATGAAATATTGCTGGCGGCTATTAACGGCCTCTGCGGCGCGAGCGGGCGCCCGTTCACGCCCACACACACCCACACACGCATACACATACAAAACCCCTAACCGAAAGACCCACTTTTCCCTCAACATCTCTAGAAAAAATATAGCGGGAAACATTTAGATGAGAAACGCAAGCACTATATTCACTACACTAGTCACTGGTAAAACAAATGTTTAGTTTCTATACATCATGGTTTATACCCCGATAAACAAAGTGTTCAAATACCATTTAAACCCTTAAAAGTATTCAACAGAGTTGTTGTGCACTTAAAATTGTTCAACAGAGATGTCGTGCTCTTAAAAGTGTCCAACTTCCTAGTTGCACACTTCCTTAGCTTGGACTCACTCTACCGGGGAAGTAACCAACTGGGAAGTCGGACACTTTTAAAAGCACAAATATCGAGTTAAACTCTTGTAAGTGCACAACACCTGTGTCGAATACTTTTTAGTGTTTAAATGGCATTTGGACAGTGTTGAGGGGTAGAACACTTCGTTTATCAGTGTAGTTGACATTTCTGTACATGACATGATGTATAGCAGGAAGTAAACATGACAAGATGTTTCACACCTATTTACTTCGTAAATTTATAGAGGTTAAACATTTTGTGATGCATGGAAGTATACACTTGGGCGAGGCTTTACATGGAAAAGCATAAAGGTATACAACGCTGCGCCAAGTGTATGGCCAACTCAACACTTTCAATGTGTTTAGGAAATATACCTCTGCTGATGTAGGGTTTGAACTATGAATGATATAGTTTTTAAATTTTATACATTAGCAGTTAAACATCAGGTGATGTTTAGAACTATACATTTGCTTCACCTGTGTAGAAAGCTGCAGATATGGACCCTGATTTACCGCACCTTGCAGTGAAATTCACCGTATATTTTGGTGCAAATTCACCGAAAGCTACAAGTCTGAAGTGTTCACAGTAGCATACAGAAAAAAATCATCATACGGATTCAGCAGTGAACCCTTCTATCGAGGCCCCTCATGAGGCGATATGGTATTGACTTTGCTCATCACCCAAAACCTTTCTGACCTCTACTTTTTTTTTAGTGCGCCTGTTTTGCTTTTTGTATCTGGCAACAGAAAAATAATAATTCAAGATTGAAGTTTGAAAACGAGGTCCGTGTCGGTCTTGCGTCGACGTACGTGACGTGAGCATACAACTGCGCGTGCCGGTCGTATCTACTAGGTCAATAAAAAATTTTCCCCCGCCTTTCTTCTCGTCGCACCGAGTACCAGTGCGGGCGCTCGACCCGGATCCCACCCGACCCGAAACGACCCCCGCTGTACAGGCGGTGAACCCCAACCTCTCACATGGGATTTGATAACGAATTTGCAGCGGCACGCTTAAGCAAAAAAAAGAAGAAGAAGAAGAAGAAGAAGAAGAAGAAGAAGAAGAAGAAGAAGAAGAAGAAGGACAAAAACAAACAATAAAATTGGGGGTGAGGGAAGTGCCAACAAAATAAATTGAAAATACAAAATGAAAGCAAAAGAAAATGTATAGCAATGTAACTTGGTCGCACGACCACCGCTGTACAACCCATGGGAGTGCCCCCCCCCCCTCCAACCACCATGCCTTCTCACCAGGACGCCCTCGCTCCCCACCCTCCTTTCAAAGTACCCTTTTAATTTGACAGACTTATTGCCCGTGAACGGAGGTGGAGTTTTCACACCCCTCGCCCCGGTGTGCGTACGGCACGCATCGCGTGGAGAGGGAGAGAGAAGGACAGACAGAGAGGACAGACAGAGAGGAGGAGAGAGAGAGAGAGAGAGAGAGAGAGAGAGAGAGAGAGAGAGAGAGAGAGAGAGAGAGAGAGAGAGAGAGAGAACGTGTATTCAAACATTCAAACTCAGACACATTTCCGCTTTCCCTTTCCTCTCTCTCTCTCTCTCTCTCTCTCTCTCTCTCCCTCTCTCTCTCACACACACACTCTTGCACCCACTGCCAACAGTTAAAACGACACTGCGAAAACCAAACGGGAAACCAAAGAAGGGCGAATAACAGCAAACGACGCGCTGAAATTACCCCAGCCGTTTCCAATTCAATTAATGCAGTCCTTGAGGGTATTTGGCTTTTATTCCATTAGCGCAGCGGGTACACGCGCATGCATAATCAATTGGATGTGAGCGAGAATGGAAAGCTAACACGCGAGAAGGAGAGCGAGCGAGCGGAAGCCGCACAGAACAAGGGAGAGAGAGAGGACCGTATTTGCGTGTCATCTGGCGGTGGTCGAGAAAATTCTCATCACGGGAAGGTAAACCGCGACGCGGTTGAGCGAAGCGAAACTCACACAAGCGTGCGGTGGTCAAACCAGTACGAGCAGCGCCACACCACACAGGAGGCCGCAGTAGCGTTATTGTGAACTTCAACTTCACTGTGAGCTACAGTGGACCCTACAGCGTTGCAGAGTCAATGTATCGAGCACGGATCATTTTTCGTAAAATCACAATCTTAGAGGTTATAAAATTGTGCCACGCATTTTAAGGCGTGAAGTAGCTCTATTTTAAAAAGCCGTATTGTTTTAGACTTCTGCTGGACAGGTATCCTGGCGAGATTAAAGTTCTAAATTGAATACTACTTCGGCTTCACCAAAGGCCACGGCGATGCAACCTGGTGTACAATATCTTCCTATGGCATTCACTTTAACCTTCAATGAACATTCACCCTTTTTAGCTAACAGCACTACTCGCTAGGGGGCATTCACTTTTAAAATATGTGATACACGAATACTACATCTATTACGCTGTATTACGCTCCGAAAATTTACATATTTGGCCAAAGCCAGGCAAAAACGGGCAAAAACAGCCTAAAACGACGCAAAAATGAGTAAACTATGGAAAATTTAGGCCATTACGCTTCTGTGACGCACACTATTACCCCTTCATTTACTGATAGAGTGACCCGACTTATACGCGAGACGCGAGTGCATGCCTCCTCGGCTGATCGGTTCACTGCAGCTTACTGCTTCGAACACTGCATATACAAGAGTTGGATGTCTCATCTGAAAAGAGCGAGATTTTTTTCTCTTGCCCCGTTGAAGTGTGAGTTCGGGAACCTCGCTCTTATTAAGAAGGAATCCACTCAAATTAAGTGAGATAAAGGATATAAATCCTCACTCAAAATGGGCAAGGTTTCCCAATCCCAACCCTCACTCAACTAGGGCGAGAATTTTAAGACGTTTGCTCAAATCGAGCGAGGAAACCAAACCTCGCTCTCAAGGAGTGAGAGAAAATTTCTCGCTCTCCTGAGCTCGAGAACCGTCGCTTGGTATTTACAGTGAAATTCACCGTGTGGTTTTAGCAGTGGCGTATGCAGGTCGTAATTCAATGATTCGTCGCGCTCGACGAGCGGAAACCTTAGAAGGGTTGCGGTGCAATAAGACCTCTTACGTAACAATGAGTTGCCGGGGCCAGGGCCAGGGTCCTCGTCGGGGAGGTGCAGCTCGCCGAGGACGACCCCCAGGGGAGCCATATCGCGCGACGGCGGCAGCCGCCGATCCACCACGTGTGAAGCTGCTCCAGCCCAGGCGCGGTTTTAAGTCGAGCTGACGGGAGGGGCGGATCGGCTGACGGGGGGGGGCGAATTGCCTATATACAGGGGTTTTGTACCTCAAATTGCCTACTTACAGGCGGATTTTGGGGATGACGGGGGGGGCGATCGCCCCTTCGCCCCCCCCTTAAAACCGCGCCTGCTCCAGCCGTCTGATTCCGGAAAGCGGTTAGTAGTTTCCTCTCTCTCGCCCCTTATTATGGCTTCACCCCATGAGTGCGACAAGGACTGATAGACGAAATGTGGACGACACCGACTCGGTATCCGACGGCAGCCGACTCGATATGGCGGCGCCACACGCGGGGCGATGAAATATAAGAAGGGTCGCACGGTATTCATCCGGACAGTCATTGGCTTCATGCACGTCTGTTTCGTGTTACGTCGTTACTCACGCGGGTGAGCAGCGGTGGTGGGCCCAGGGGCCCCGCACCGGGGTCAGCATACAGGCCTGTTATCACCCAGAGGCCGCACCGATGACCTCTCTCTGCCTATCAATAGTATGGACTATACGGCCAGGCTCATGTTGCGTCCTCTATAATATTCAACCGCTGTCTCGACCCCCGGTGCCCCATACCACCCCACCACGCTCGTGAGGCGGGGCGAGGCGGGGCGAGGCGGGGCGGGGCGGGGCGGGGCGGTGTGACGTAGTGTTAGACGGTCATTTGGGCGGCGAGGAGGTGTTCGAGGGATAATTACCGGCCATGGTGTCGGTGCCGGCCGCACCCGCTCTGCTGTTACGTAACGCGAACTACACACATCCCTCCCCGCCGCCGTACGCAGACGCAGCCCCACCTCTACCACCACCCACCCACCCTTTGCCTGCTCACCGCTATTTCTCCTCGTCCCAAATCCAACCTCCCCCCCCCCCCCTCCTTTTTTCCCCGCTCACACAGCCTGATAGTAGACGAAAACAAGATGTATCGGTGCAATTTTTCGGCGTGACGCGAGGCAGGGCCGGTGGCGAGGCGAGGATCCTCGAGTGACCGCCATGACTCCGCGCAACAGGCAGCGGGGCAAATGGACGCCACTAAATTTTTATCTACCCGAGTTCCGGGCAAAGAGACGCGGCGAAAAAGAAATTTAGTCAAACGGCACATGGCCCTCCACCCCACCCCACCCCAAGAGAGAGAGAGAGAGAGAGAGAGAGAGAGAGAGAGAGAGAGAGAGAGAGAGAGAGAGAGAGAGAGAGAGACAGAGATAACCAAGCCAGTTTTACGTGGAGAAACATTTTAAATTCAAAATCAGATTTTTGGGAACGATTGAAGTTTGTAAAGTATCGTCTCACCGTTCCCAAGGAGCACCGTCGTCGGAGGGTGAAAAAAGGCGCCATAATTTCTCTTACCTGCAAAAGAAAAGAGAAAACAAACGCTATCAATAACTGTACACCACATGATGACAACACTGATACTAGACTGATTAACTCACTGAAGATCAAGGAGTCATGATGTAGAGATAGGAAGATTATGCTTGAGCATAATCGCATAATTTAATAAAAGTTGTCCGATTACAACGGGGACAAGATATTTGGTACCCTTGTACCCCCCCTTGATGACAAATATAGAGCATAAAAAAGCATAATTGGTCGCAAAGAGCAGCATAATGCATAATCGCATATTTAGAGCATAATTGGGCCCAAAATCGGCCGCGGCGCGTTTTCATTTTCGTGGAGTAGCTATTTAAGGCTGTTTTTGGCCTTCAAACGCCAAACAACAACTCGATTTTGAATTCGGCGCCAATCGGCCAATCTGTTCAATCTATTTAATCTATTTTATTTTTTAAACGAATTTAAAACCTAAACCCTGGTTTTTAGCAAATTTGCTGATTATACGACCAAAAAGCATAAAATCGCATAAAATCGCATAAAATCGTCCAAAACGAAGCATAATCGAAGAATAATCGACCCATTTTAAGAGCATATTTAGAGCATAAATACTCGCATTTTTAGAGCATAATCGGGCAACTTGAAACGCGTAATTTTCCTATCTCTATCATGATGCTCACTCCTATGTACGGGAGCTTTCTAGAGAGTGAGATTCTCTTTTTACCTTGCTTGACTTGACAAAGTATTTTGTGACCTCCCCCCCCAATAAAGTAACAATTGCTATACAGATTCCTTGCTCAAAAAGAGCGCAAAGAGAATCAGATTAAAAATTATCAATTAGATTAAACATGGAAATGGAAAAGTGCCCGATCCTATTTCGGGTGAGAATTTTGATTCCAGGTTTTTGGTGCCTTTGTTGATAAAAATTGTTAGGGAAAATGGTTCTGTAGGGAACCATTTTTAGAAACACGGCACCAAAAACCTGGTAGTCGCCAAGTGGTCAAAAATCAAGAAGAAAGAAACAAAAAATTGGCTCCAGCTCTGCTAATACTTCTTTGTCCAGTAAGGGAGGCAGCATGCACACCATATTTCCTTAGAGTACGTTTGATGTAAAAGCCTTTTATTTTAAACTAAACTTGCTCTTTATGTCAAGGTAAAGGCCGTATATATGGACAGCAGCAATTTTGACGGGAGTTAGTTGCTGGCGGTCGGCCCAGCTCGACAGCAAGTACGGTGGGGAGACAGGTCGCTTAAATCAGGCCCCACAGCCGGTCGGGGCGATTAGGGCGACATGTTAATGAGGTGATACCTCCTCGTCGGCCTGCCGGGGCGGGCCGGGCCGGCGGGCAGGCAGCCCTCCCCCACGGCTGACCGGACCAGACCGGACGCCTCGTGGACAGAGCGAGAAGGAGGGAGCGGGAGGCCCCGGTAACGAAGTGCGCGACCCTCTTCTCGCCGGTGGGGTGCGGCGGAGCGTGGCGGGGCGGGAGAGGGCGGGGGCGGGGCGGGGCGGGGCGGGGCGGGGCGGGGCGGGGCGGGGCGGGCGAGGACAGGGCGCCCCGCGGCGAGGCGCAGCAATTGACTTGAGCCTCCTCCCCTTATGAACGCCCCGTGCGTACCCTCGCACCTCCCCGGCCGCACGCGGCGCCGCGCCGCACCATTTTCTACATTATAAACTCCACGGGGGAGTGTACCGGGCGTTTCTGGAAACGCATGACAGTACAGTCAAGTGCCCTAATTTCGGACGAATTGAGCGGTTTTTCCTTTCTTACGTGTAGGCATGATAAAATATGAAAAATCTGTTGCGATTGGAAATACTGTGGCTCGAGACACGTCGGATGATACCCATGTCGAATTTCTATCAACAGATGGGAAGCTACAGCAATCATCGGAAGAGTGTCCGAAATTAGGAACGAAAGTGCTCTAATTTCGGACACGTGCTCTAATTTCGGACACAAGCATGCATTTTGGCCCAACCGAACAGGTTTACTTTTCACTTAGGATAGCCTAGGTCACAATTCGTTGAATAACATCCAAACCGATTTTTTGACTCAACCCTGAGAGATGAAAACTGGACAGAAAAATGGGATGGTTTTGTGAACGCCTTTAACCCTGGACAAAAGTGCTGTAACTTCGGACAAAATTCAGAGGAGTGCTAAATTCTTCCTATCTTAGCCGTTTTTTGAGGTATCTCAAATCCGGAAACGGCGTTGTAAAGGTGATAGTTAAAAGTGCAATTTCACTTCTTCCTGGTGGCGAAAACATAAGTCTTTTGGTACAAACATGGAAACAAATGTAATTCTATGCCACAGAACTGGACTGTCCGAAATTGTAGCACTTTTGAAAATCGTTCCGTACCAAAAAACGGTTTGACTTAAAAAATAATAATTTACGTAGTTCTGTAGCCAAAATACCAAACATTCATTCGAGAAAGGACCACCCATAGGGCAGCTCACACCTACATGAGCCCATGTTTTTGGGGGAGCTTATTTCAAATCAGCAATTTTGTTCTATATGCTTTTTTTAACTTTAAATTCCTGTGTGCTGTAAAATTTTAAAGGTACTTCAACCGACTTGACGAAATATGGTACTCTTTACAGCAAACTGTACGATGCCGTCTTCGGATTTCAAATATCTCAAAAGGTGACCGAGATAGGTTGAAATAAGCACTTCTCTGCAAACTGTCCGAAATTAGGGCACAAGTCCGAAATTAGGGCATTTGACTGTATTACGGGTCTGCAAGAGGGGATTTTCACTTCCGTGATACCCGTGTACACACACTAGATCGAGTATTTCAGAGGTATTAAGCGAAATACATCAAAAAACGCAAAAAAAAAGTGCTAAAAGGTGAGATTTGCATGAGAATTGTCGGTGTAATACCGCGTAATGCACGGATTTTATAATACAGAGTACACGAAAATCTCAAGCGAAAACCCCCTCGGGTCTGACTACCCAAGGAATGCGGCACCTTCAGGCAGAATCGGATAGGTAAACCAACATTCACTGGAAAACCTCAAAGTCGAGATTCCAAGGGGTGGACGACTGGACGGCTCCTGAGTACAGGCCAGAAAGAGCTCCAGGTAGGTGTACACCGAAGTGTGTACTTTGTGTGTACTTGCAAGCACACACATATAGGTGTACTTGCCATAGTACACACTTCTTTGCCGTGTACTTGCCATAGTACACACTTATATACCGTGTACTTGCCATAGTACACACATATATTTCTAGGCTTGTAAGTGTGAACTATGGCAAGTATACAGGGCAAATAAGTTTGTACTATGGCAAGTACACACCTACGTGTGTACTATGGCAAGTACACGACAAATAAGTGTGTACTATGGCAAGTACACGACAATAAGTGAGTACTATGGCAAGTACACACCTATACGTGTGTGCTTGCAATTACACACAAATATGTGTGCTAAGTACACTACACACTTCGGTTTGCAGTGTACACTGGAACTTCAGGTCGTCCAACCCTTTGCATGATTCTCTGGAGAGAATTATTGGAAGGTTATTTTATTACTCTAGAGAGTGGGAAATGTACTCCTCGCTCTATTTGAGATTCGTGCTCAAATAAAAAAAAGAGGCTAAAAACTCTTCATATAAACAGAATGAAGCTAAAACATTTCGCGCTCAAAGAGAGTGAAATTAACGCTTCTCACACCTGTAACGCTCGTTAAAGAGTCCCCTCCCAATTTGGGAGCGAATTTAGATTCGATAGTTTGCAGTGCTGTTACGTGTTCTTTGAAACACGCGGTACGATAGGGAAGGCAGGGACGCAACTGAGAGCGTCATGGGTCCCCAGGAAGCAGTCTCGGCGACGGGACTGGTTCCCGGAACAATTTGCGTGGACAACTAGCACGCTCCCTGTCCATAGCAAGACCCGCTCGCCTCAGCGTGCCTGCTGTACAGGCAGCGGTGTGCCTCCGAAGTCACAAGAGACGCGTAACTACCCCGACAACGTTATCGAGTTACCGGCCTCATTTACTTGACCGCGTGTCATTTGTGACCTGGTTCTCTCAAGTCAAGTCAAGTGCGCCCCGGCGGGCGGGCCCCGGCCAGGGCCTGTGTGGCGGGCAGCGCCACCCCCGCAGCCCCGGGCCCGGGCCCCGGGGCCACAATCACTCAGAGCGCCACGCCATGAGCCATATGAGGCCGGCGGGAGGCCGGCCGTGTGGACCGACTTGCCCTCTGCTCTGGTGGTTGCTGACGTCGTCGTCGCTGCTGCTGATAATGTTGTTGTTGTTGTTGCTGTTTGCCGGAGCCACGGGGACAGCTTTATTACTTTCAATTGTTTCCGTGCCGCCGCCGGGGGCCGGGGCCGGGCCGGTCGGGCGCGCGAGCCAAGGTAAACAGCAGCGCGAGCAGAGACCGACGTACCTCAGGCGGCCGGCTGCGGCAGATACAGCCAGCGCTGCAAACACTACTACTGCTCCGTACGCCGCTGTGAATCTCATAAACGTACTACTGGTCAAAGGGTGCAGCGCGGAGCGCCAGCGAAGGACAGGCGGGGGGAGTTATGAAGCAGACCCGGCCACGCGACCTGCGTGCCCCGCCCCGCCCGGCCCCGCCCCGCCCCGCCCGGCCCCGCCCCGCCCCGCCCCGCCCAGCCAAGCCCCGCGGCGCCGGCCTGGTACCAAGCTTCTCGCCGCCGCAGGCCGGCTTGCGTACACGAGCGAGACAGTGGCACGAGTGAAGGAGACCGAGCGAGAGAGAGAAAGAGAGAGCAAAGCCACGGAGAGGGGCGCGGGTACATAAAACCCTCTAGGGAGCACGCCCCCGCCCCACCCCGCCCCGCCCCGCTCGGCCCCGCCCTGCTCAGGCGAGCGAGAGCAGCAGACCGCGCCACGTGACCAAAAGTGACCACCCAGAAAGCACTTTCCTGCGCGAGGGAAAACCGCTGAGCAACGCAGGAGTCAAGCGGCACTGGACGCGACCATAAACAATCCGCCGGCGAGCCTGGCAGTCCAGAGCGGACAGAGGAGTGAGTACCAATACCAGTCCAGCCCGGGCAGGAGTGAGTACACGCCCGGGCAGGAGTGAGTACCAGCCCGGGCAGGAGTGAGTACACGCCCGGGCTGGAGTGAGTACCAGCCCAGGCAGGAGTGAGTACCAGCCCGGGCAGGAGTGAGTACACGCCCGGGCAGGAGTGAGTACACGCCCGGGCAGGAGTGAGTACCAGCCCGGGCAGGAGTGAGTACACGCCCGGGCAGGAGTGAGTACCAGCCCGGGCAGGAGTGAGTACCAGCCCGGGCAGGAGTGAGTACACGCCCGGGCAGGAGTGAGTACCAGCCCGGGCAGGAGTGAGTACCAGCCCGGGCAGGAGTGAGTACCAGCCCGGGCAGGAGTGAGTACACGCCCGGGCAGGAGTGAGTACCAGCCCGGGCAGGAGTGAGTACCAGCCCGGGCAGGAGTGAGTACCAGCCCGGGCAGGAGTGAGTACCAGCCCGGGCAGGAGTGAGTACCAGCCCGGGCAGGAGTGAGTACCAGCCCGGGCAGGAGTGAGTACCAGCCCGGGCAGGAGTGAGTGCCAGCCCGGGCAGGAGTGAGTACCAGCCCGGGCAGGAGTGAGTACCAGCCCGGGCAGGAGTGAGTACCAGCCCGGGCAGGAGTGAGTACCAGCCCGGGCAGGAGTGAGTACCAGCCCAGGCAGGAGTGAATACACGCCCGGGCAGGAGTGAGTACCAGCCCGGGCAGGAGTGAGTACCAGCCCGGGCAGGAGTGAGTGCCAGACCGGATAGGAGTACCGAGTGGCTCTGTTTAAAACCTTAAAGGAATCGACTTCTTTGCCATTGCGAAGCATTTCTTGGTACTGCATACAAAGTGTTTGTAAGCTGCGATGCAAATGCTTCGCAATCTCGAAGAAAAAGCTTCGAGCAGAATCATTTAAGAAAAGCATGAGGCAACATCGACCATCTCGGATTTCGCTCCTTTATTTTATAGGTTCCTATCATAGTCTTAAGAAACATATCCAAAATTTAGCCCGATCGGACAACCCTACTTGACACAGTAAATTACGGAAAAATCGAGTCTCACAACTTAGGTAAAAGAAAAAAAATCACTATAACTTTTGATCCTGGCGGAATCTGGTGAAAAGGACAAATGTTCCTGACGTAAAATGTGACGCTGAATCCGAATTTTGCTCGGGTTTTACGATTGGGTGAACTACCGAAACGGTATCCACCAACTTTCACCATTTTCAGAGAAATGTCAAATTTACAATTGACCGTTCTCGACGCCAAATGGTAGGGAAAGGACCAAAGTAACTTATGCTACCCGTCCGCATTGGTTTATGATGCCCCCGGGGCTCCCTCGACTTAAAAAATTTCGACTAAGTCTCTTAGGGACTAGAAATTTTTGTCTCAGGCGACTATCTAGAAGTGATCAGCACCTCATAAAACGCATTTTTAGAGGGTCGCCAGGTGAACAAATTTTCGGTCCAACACCTGTAAAAATTTGTGTTTACAACTGCTAGGGACTAGAAATTTTTGTCTCGGGCGACTATCTAGAAGTGATCAACACCTCATAAAACGCATTTTTAGAGGGTCGCCAGGTGGTCGCCAGAGGGTCGCCAGGGCAATGGGGTGAGTGTTGCAACACTAGTTCGGCCGGCCCAGGAGGGAGTAGCAGCACGACTACCAGTACACCCGCTCACCAGCGACCAATATCGTTGCGGTTATTCTTCTACTGAAAAGCTCCGCGCGCAGCAGTTCGAGGCCCGGCGGCGGCTCTCCCACGGCGTTATTTCCATTCCTTTCCCAGAGAGACGGGTCGGCCCACCCCCGCCATACCAGCCGTTTGTATTCATTACTCTTGATTGTCTGCTCGCTGGCCGCAGAGTCGCCGCCCAGCCCCGGCTCCTGCGCTACGCCGCGCCACCTCTCGATAGCCTGGCTCAATATCGGCCAGCGGCGGCCCTCCGGAGAGAGCGAAGCGGAGCAGGACGCGACATCCCATAGGGCAGTAGCAATTATTTGCAGAAACGATCCGTGCGGGGGCATGCGCGCGCGTGTGCGTGTGTGTGTGTGTGTGTGTGTGTGTGTGTGTGTGCGAGTGTGGGTCTGAGGGTCATATGTGTTGTAGAAGCAGACGATATATAGTGGACGCCGCAAGCAAGCAGTGCGGGGAAAAAATTGCGGGCGTCCGGCTCGATATATTAACTGTGTGCGCCTCTCGTTTCTAAGAGTGTTTTATCGTCGGGGGGAAATTAGTGCATAGAAAGGCGAGCGCTTTGAGCGAGGAGAGTGGGGAGGGAGGGCGAAGGAGAGAGAGAGAGAGAGAGAGAGAGAGAGAGAGAGAGAGAGAGAGAGAGAGAGAGGGAGAGAGAGAGAGAGAGAGAGAGAGAGAGAGAGAGAGAGAGAGAGAGAGAGAGAGAGAGAGAGAGAGAGAGAGAGAGAGAGGGAGAGAGAGAGAGAGAGAGAGAGAGAGAGAGAGAGAGAGAGAGAGAGAGAGAAAAGCGATGACAGAGGTGATTCCATGCTCATGAGTGAGAGAGAAGGAGAGGAGAGGGCGGGATGGGGTGGAGAATGGCCAATTCGAATGCGCTGCTGCTGCTTAATTCCGACACAGTGTGCTTCATCGCTCTGCACAGGCCGGCCATCCGTCTCCGTCAACGCACTGCCCCACAATCACTCACTCCGGGAGAGGGAGGGAGAGGGACAGCGCGCTTGCGTACGAGGGAGAGGGGAGGGGTAAAAGCTGGTACGGGTACAGTATGGAGTAGAGAGAGAGAGAGAGAGGAAAGGGGGGAGAGATTGAAGTGGTCTGTGGCTGGAAGTGGATAACTCAGTAAAGTACAAAAACAAACCCATACATTCAGCAACAATGCTATTTGTGGGGTGTGGTTCCATGTTGATGGCCTCAATTTAAACGTTCCCACGAAAGTGATAAGACTGGTCAAGATTTTCTTTTAGGGTGCATCGGCATGCATATCTGAGAGAGTATTTTTGAGTGATTCTTGTACCGGGTACGGAAAAATTTTCCATGAGAGGTCTTGCACAATTACAATTCATATTATAATTTTTTACGTATCAACTCAGAATCGATTGGTGAGCAACAAAGTCGAAAAGCGTAATGTCGTACATGTACGAGATATGCAAAATATATTTTACATCGACGGAAATATTTTCCACAGTGTAGTAGTCAGGAAAAAAAAAAACCTTTTGCTCCTCGGATTTCCCTGCTCCCCCTTTGGGACAGTAAATTAAGGTAAAGTCATCGTTGCCTGACCTTATTTTTTACACTGTTTTGTTTAGAGAATGGGACTTTCTCACCCACACCTGCCCACACTACGCGTCCTGCACATCAGCACGCAAACTATGAAAAAGTTTTGCGAGAGGCAAAGACCAGATTACTCAACGTAGGAGAAATATGAATGTTAAACTTTTGATACTTCTCTTGTCTAAGGCAGGGGACAAGCCGCCAGAATGGCAAAACTGCACGGAGAAGACATTGTTTGAATTTTTGGAGGAAATGGGAGGATTGTTTCTTCCTGTTAATTTGAGAAAAACTTCTCAGAATTTGAGTTGGTTCCTCCAACATTTTAAGAGGACAATCCACAAAATATGTGGAGCTTGCCAAGAACCCACGGAGTTTCTCAATGCCTTTCCCCTTCTCCCTAAAATAAAGAAAAAAGAACAAGCTTACATTTTGCCGTGTAACTCCTAACGACCGTGCTATTACGAGGAAAAACAGTTCCCAGATAAAAAGAAATGCTCCGTCCTCATAGGTGCGCACCTTACTGGCTCTCCCCTCGCCACCGAGACCGGAGGGAAGCACATGCGAAGAACCCTCCAAGTCCCTGATAACGACGACCATAAATACCTAAATTAAATATAAAGGCCGCATTAAGAGGAGGAAAAAGGTGAAAAAATAATTAGTAGTAATAAGGGCCCCTGCGGCTCAGTGTTCACGCATGTGTGTGCGGCGGATCTCTGCCGCGAAGCAAGAGGAACACGCTGGCTCCGGCCACACTCCGGGCCTCCGGGCCTCCGGGCGCGCTCCGAGAGGGTCCAGCATGTGCTCGTTATTGCATTAGCGGGCCTGCGCCGGCCGGCCGGCCCCCGGAAGCCGCAACGGCATGGCGGCGGTTCGTCGGCGGCGGCCGGAACATTTGCAGCAAGGTAAGTCCTCTTTTTTCCCCTCTCATCTCTTTCTTCTTCATATTCTTCTTCTTCTTTCCTCGTTCTACAGCGCTTTCCCCCAGCGCCTCCCGCGGTAGGGCTGGGCGGTATTTCAATATATTGGGAAAAAAATCAATATTTAAAATATTGGAATTTCCAATATCGCTATATTGGTTTTTTCAATACCAATATTTTGTATTGACCAATATCCAATATTGATCCCAATATCCAATATTGATCCCAATATCCAATACTGAATATTGATCTCAATATCCAACATTGAATATTGGGCCCAATATCCAATATTGGTACCAATATCAAATACTGAATATTGATCCCAATATCCAATACTGCTTGCTTCCACTGTCACTCTATATTTATCGAGAACATTAGATGAGCGCTTTCAAAATGAAATCACGAAATATAAAATGTTACGTGCGGTTGACATAGAAACAAGCCCGTTCCAGTGGTGAAAACTCACCAGACTGCATTTCCCCTCATGGCTAAATTTGCGAAAAATGTCTAGCTATTCCATCTACCAGCTTGCCTTCAGAGCGGCTGGATTCAAAATAATGGACACAAGAAACTCATTATCAGGAGAAAATTCTGAAATGCTCATATTTTGCGCTGTAAATCAGGCGTTCCTGCCAGCAATTAAATAACATTTTTTTAAAGTGCTACAAAATGTTTTTTTCTGATCATGTGCATATATATTTGTAACAAGTTTCTCCAAGCTGGACAAGTTAAAAAATACACCAATATTTGTATCGGTTGACACATTTAGTGGAAAATCAATACTCCAATATTAGAATTGATCGAACACTATTCTAGAGACCAACATTCCAATATTTGTATTAGTCAATCAATATATTGGAAAACCAATATTCCAATTTTTGTATTGGTCGATCAATATATTGGAAAACCAATATTCCAATATTCGTATTGGTAAACCAATATATTGGAAAGCCAATATTCCAATACAGAATATTGGTATTGATTGCAAAACCAATATTTTAAATATTGGATATTGGTATTGGAATCGCTTATACCGCCCAGCCCTATCCCGCGGCCCGGCGCGGCCCGCTGTCTGATTCCGAAGATCGCTCTCCCACCTCCGTCCTCGTCGCACTAATGGCAGTGCCCAACGTTAAGGGTGGCAAAGCCGCATGAGTGAGACAGGGACGGAGGCGCGAGAGCAATCTTTCGGAATCAGCCTGCAGCACTAACGCTTTCACGCCCCGCGCGCGCTGCGCCGTCGGCCTGAGCCTTTGAGTGAATGGGGCGAGCGGGTGGGCGCCGCGACGCTCGGGGATCAAGGTCGGAATCCTTCAAAGAAATCGAATCTCTCTATGATAGACACACGGCCAGATGGAAACTTTGACGAGCACTATACTCGGCCCAGGCCTGGCGCTAGAGGAGGGTCGCTGCCGCGCAAAGCCCCTCCACACAGAAGCTCCGCACTCTTTTGACGTCTTTACCTTTCGCTTCGCCACGAGCTCCACCCTCCTCCCTCCCCCCCACAGCAGATGTCGCCCGCCGCCTAAGCAGTGCTGTGTCGCACATGATAAATCTGATGAAACGGCTCACATTTTCGACGAAGTGGGGAAAAAAATCAGAATAGACGTAAAAAGTGTACATTGGGTTCGCCTAGGCGTGATTTTTGACTACAGTCGTAAAAGGAAGCTCACACTCTCAGACCACTAGTAGGATTTTTGTTGATAAGTATACATTAATTTGTCTGTAGACTTCCTTAAAATTTTACGCGACTCTATTATAAACATTTTTGTAATTAAATTAACGAGAAATTTGTTAGCAACATACAGATAAAATTGTTGTGGGAAATATATAAAATATTACTTAAAATAAGAACAAATTTGTTGTTAGGTATGGAGTAAAAAATATATATTGTATGGATTTTGTACAAAACAAATCCATTACAATAGTACGCAGAAAAGGCCGTCAAAATATCCTAGGTTCCAGTGCTCTTTCTACAGTCTCTCCTGCTCAGCCTTCTGCCACACTCCTGAGTTCACTTGTGTCCAATCTGGAAGACTACGAGTCAATCCTACGAAGAACTGGGATTCATACACTACGGATAAACCAAATTCATCATAACCTATGAACAAATTTATAAAATCTCTCCATAATATGAATCATTTTAGGTTCCGCTCTGGTTTTTTGACAGCAAATAAAACCCTACGAACAACTTTGTTTGTAATAATCACATCAGTATATTACAAATGGTTGAAAGTTTGTGATGTACAAAATTATTCAATCAAAACATTAATTATTATAAAGCAGTACAATGAATCCATTCTTCCAATTATATTTAAGTATGAATCATGAAGAACTAAAATAATACTAGCAAACTCTTCTTTACTCTAATATTCGAAAGTGGATGGTTGTCAAAATAGGAAAAAACATGAATTAAACAATAAATAACGACTGATTCCGGATATGAGAGGCAAACGAGGAGAGACCATTTATTTAAAGAATTGTTTGCAAAATGATTCCAATTCAAGGAGCCAGCTATAAGTTACACTCACTTAGACAACAACAATCCAGGCACCCAGGTGATGAGAAGGATGCAGAGTTCCATCAGGACGGGCAGTTCTGCATACATAACCTCTTAACCTCAACTGGAGATATATTAGATGCACTTCAAGTCGATGGACTTCTGCTCCACGGTGCAATATTCAACAGAGAGAGGAGCAAAACGTTAAAGGGATGGTAAAAGGAGACTATTTCAAACTGACACTGAACCGATTCACATAAAACTCATTATGAGATTTACAATAACTGCAAGCGTTGTTTTGCACTGACGCTCTTGTCGACTGCTTTGTTTACAGCGAGGGCCGAGGGCGAGGGACGAGGCGGCGGGCGGCGGGGCAGGGGCAAGGGCTGCGGCAGTGTCAAAGGGGCGCGCTCTTGCGGGGCGATCTGGAACCTCGGCGGATTTGGTCATTCCCTCCTACGTCATAGGAGTGTCGAGCTCGCCCACGACGCCATGGAGTTCATGTGACTGGTGACGTCCATCGCGCCGTCCCGGTCCCGGTGCACGGGCGACGCTTCCCTGCACCATCGCGACACCGCCGTCCGGTCTGCATAGCGATTCTGATGCGCGCCCTCCTCGCTCTGTCTCTCTCGCACCTATACGGCGTACCTCATGAGTGCGAGAGAGACAGCGAGGAAGGTGTACACGGTGTACACCGGAATAGCTCTGCTGATTTTGAAGATCGCTCCCTCGCCCCTTTCCTCGTCGCACTCAAGGGGCCCTGCCATCCCCAACACCCAACATAAGGCACTGCCATAGGTGCGACAAGGACGGAGGTGCAAGAGCGGTCATCAGAATCACAACGTGCTGTGCTGCGCTGCAGGGACGCCGTCGTCACGCCCGCGCCCTATGGCACTCGGAGCAGAGCTTCCCGGAGACCTGGCCGAGTGCCCCCGAGTCCACATCGGACTCCTGGGTCGTGGGCACGGTCGTGGGGGTCTTGGTGCGAGTGCGGACGATGTCGACGACGGCCTCATTGCAGCGGCCTGCAGGCGGGTTCAGGGTATCTCTCTGTAATGTCCTCTCTCTCGCTCCTTATGGGCCTGCCCCGTGAGTGCGACAAGGACATAGAGACGAAGTGGCCGTGCGGAATCGCCCCCGCGGAGGCCCGGCCGAGTGCGCCCGAGTCCACATCGGCCTCTATGTCCGACGGGGCAGACGGGGTCTCTCCGCTCCGGGGCGAGAGAGCCAGAGAGCCCATCAGGGCTCGGCCACTTCGTCTCTATGTCCTTGTCGCACTCACGGGGCAGGCCCATAAGGAGCGAGAGAGAGGACATTACAGAGAGATACCCTGAACCCGCCTGCAGGCCGCTGCAATGAGGCCGTCGTCGACATCGTCCGCACTCGCACCAAGACCCCCACGACCGTGCCCACGACCCAGGAGTCCGATGTGGACTCGGGGGCACTCGGCCAGGTCTCCGGGAAGCTCTGCTCCGAGTGCCATAGGGCGCGGGCGCGACGACGGCGTCCCTGCAGCGCAGCACAGCACGTTGTGATTCTGATGACCGCTCTTGCACCTCCGTCCTTGTCGCACCTATGGCAGTGCCTTATGTTGGGTGTTGGGGATGGCAGGGCCCCTTGAGTGCGACGAGGAAAGGGGCGAGGGAGCGATCTTCAAAATCAGCAGAGCTATTCCGGTGTACACCGTGTACACCTTCCTCGCTGTCTCTCTCGCACTCATGAGGTACGCCGTATAGGTGCGAGAGAGACAGAGCGAGGAGGGCGCGCATCAGAATCGCTATGCAGACCGGACGGCGGTGTCGCGATGGTGCGGGGAAGCGTCGCCCGTGCACCGGGACCGGGACGGCGCGATGGACGTCACCAGTCACATGAACTCCATGGCGTCGTGGGCGAGCTCGACACTCCTATGACGTAGGAGGGAATGACCAAATCCGCCGAGGTTCCAGATCGCCCCGCAAGAGCGCGCCCCTTTGACACTGCCGCAGCCCTTGCCCCTGCCCCGCCGCCCGCCGCCTCGTCCCTCGCCCTCGGCCCTCGCTGTAAACAAAGCAGTCGACAAGAGCGTCAGTGCAAAACAACGCTTGCAGTTATTGTAAATCTCATAATGAGTTTTATGTGAATCGGTTCAGTGTCAGTTTGAAATAGTCTCCTTTTACCATCCCTTTAACGTTTTGCTCCTCTCTCTGTTGAATATTGCACCGTGGAGCAGAAGTCAATCGACTTGAAGTGCATCTAATATATCTCCAGTTGAGGTTAAGAGGTTATGTATGCAGAACTGCCCGTCCTGATGGAACTCTGCATCCTTTTCATCACCTGGGTGCCTGGATTGTTGTTGTCTAAGTGAGTGTAACTTATAGCTGGCGCCTTGAATTGGAATCATTTTGCAAACACTTCACACATTATCTATAATCCTTTGCTGTTTACCAATCTAAGTTCCAGGCTATTTTTCCCACAGATGTGTGAACGATACTGGTTGTGGTTGGAGGGCTAGGCTGCTATCTGATTAATTTTTTTTCACCGTATAATTTACATTCATACTAGATTTTTAAAAATGTATATCTTTTGTTTTTTATTACATTCTGTGAGTTGAATACTGTTGTCCGCTATTGAACGTCTCTAATCTTTAAAAATGTATGAAGTCTTCGTACTCTACATTCACAATCTATTGTATGCCCCTTTTAATCGTATGATATGGACAAGTCTTTCTACGAATAAACATCACCGTAATATACTAACATCAGTGTTCGTATTATGACAGCGCAATATTCTTCGAACCCTACTGATCAAATCTTTCATAATACGAACAAAGTTCATCATTGAATTTTAAGAGTGAGGTCTACTTTAATCCATGCTGTGGGGATAAAATTGTATGGAGACGACAACAACGTGAAAGTCCATAACAAAGCAAGAATATTCACACTATTAACTCCCCGTGGAAGATTCTCCTTTCTTATAGACAATATTTCCTAGCCCTAGCAATTAAAATGTCCATTACTAGGGACTTTTTAAAATGTCCTTATCCATATGGATAAAAATATCCTTACGCTTTCTGAGAGTGCAGCAGAATTAAGAATTTCACTGTGAAACCAAGTGTGCAACTGCTAAACACTTGTAAATGTGCAACTCCCAGTTTTACATGTACAAGTGTTTAACCCACAATTGAGCAAATGCGAGTGTTTAGCTCGCCAATTTTACACTTGTAAGTGTTCAACTCGACAGTTGCACACTTGCAAGTGCACAACTATCGTTTCGAACACTAATAAGTGAACAGCCGAGGAGTTGGGCAGTTGCGAGGCACGTCTTTTGAGTTGAACACTTTTACGCGATAAACATATGGGGCTGCACACTTACAAGTGTTGAACAGTTGCACACTTGGTTTATAAATGGTTATACTCAGGCTAATCTGGACCTAACCAATGGATTCCCCTCACTTTTCTGCTCCTTAGACAACCCTGGATTACTTTCAAGTGACATTTTTCTGTTTTAGCTAATTTTTTAAAGTTAAGTCGACATTGGGGCTTAAGTTATAGCGCGCATGGTTTCTCACCAAATTTTGTTTCCAAAAATCTGAAAAAATTTCACCTTTAAAGAAGGTCAAAATTAATCCCTTAAAAGCGGCAGATTTCAAAGAAATCCAATCTGTGATTTTTAATCAACAAATTAAGATTCATGACTTTTTTCATGCCGTTATCTGACATTTCACTGACCATTACTAAATAAACAAATTTTTGGGGACAAAAAGGCGTTTATAAGTTCTAGCCAATATATGACTGATCATTTTAAGCTACCAAATAAAATTCTATCTCTAACGTTGCCTGAGATATCATGCGCGCATACTCAAAAAGAAAAGGTTCTGAGAAAAACGGCTTCGAATTTTACAGAACAGTTTGCAATCCCACTCTCTGCCTTCTCTCCGCTCCGGTGGAGCCCGCTGGCAAGTTTTGACGTTGGTACTCAAACTTTTGAAGCGCGCATGGACCAAACAGGTCGACTTAACGGTATATGTTCATTTTGGGAATATTCTCAGTTTTGCAGAACATCGAAGAAAAATTTCCTACGTCGATTTAAGGGTGCTGTGGGGCCAAGTATGGTCAGGAACAACTGAACCAAGGTCCAAAGAGTCGAAAAAAAAACAACAAATTAAACCGAAAATCGTTTTTTTCACTCGGTTATATGCACTGTTTAAACCTCGCGAACAATCGTTGCAAAGAAATTGGATGCTTCGCATTGCGAAGAAAAAGTTCGTATTACAAACAAAATAGTTCGCAACGCTTCGCAAGCTTACAAACTTTTTACGCCTTACAAACTAAATAGTTTGTAAGTTGCGAAGAAATTCTTCGCAATTGTGAAGCAGCCAAATACTTCGCAGCTTACAAACTATTTTGTTTGTAATACGAACTTTTTCCTCGCAAGGTTTTAACAGTGTGACCAATAGGTGGCAGGCAAATAGGGCGGCGAGGGTGTGAGGCTAGGGCAGGGCTTGTGAATGTCTACACCTGCTCTAAGTCTTGCAGAAAAAAGTGTCCGTTGCTTATTTATAAGTAGTATGGTTAACCATATACTACTTTTATAATTGAATATTTTCTATTTTCCGGCCTTAATAAACGAAAACGGAAACTTACACTGTGAGAAAAAACTACAATTCAGCTACAATTTTTTACCGTTATTTCGAAGTACAATAAAATATTTTACTAAAATTGTACCCGGTATAGGGTAAATTAGTGATGTACGGAAACGAAAACCGTAAACCGTTAATTCAAAACCGTTGTTTAATTGTATGAGGTACGGATTTTCTCACAGTGTACCCAACGTTTCTAGCAGCTTGCGGACAAAAAAGAACTCTGCAGGTGAACCTCAACACTTTGCAACACTTGCCCGTCATGCAGCCAGCCAGCAAGAGGCGAGATCTGCCAGCAGCTGACATTTTTGCGCTGGTGGAGTGTGGGGAAGGGGGAGGATGGGGGTAGGCTGCCCCCGCACAACCCTCCTCCCTGGAGATACAGTCAGGTCGACGCTCCTGCACCGCGGAGAGAGGATGGGACGCCGGCTCCTCACAGCTGTTTGGCGGGTCGGCCTAGTCGTGCCGCTGATTGTTCCCCACCCCCGCTCCGATCGCCAGCCACACATGTGCACCTTATAGTCGGTAGTTAGTTTGCTTGAAACGGTCGCCTACCTGCTCCCGTTTTCAAGGGTTTTAGTTGTGCATAGCCTCGGTCTTCTGCTCGCGTCGTTGGTTTGGTATGAAACTCCCATACTTCAGTGATGCACCATCAACCGTCTTTAATTAAGGAACTTGTTTTCTCGTTGTTCTCTGCTCCTTTGAAGTCATGCTCTCTCTCGCCTGGGGCAGCCGTAACAGAGTAGACCAACGAACATATCTATAACACTCCTATCTCTCTTGGAATTTTTGAAGCACCATATGAGATCGTTCAATGTCTCATTATGAACGGTATTACAGGGTATTACCGAATATTACTCGGTATTACACAGTATAACAAGGTATTCAACTGTATTGCACAGCATTACGCGGTATTACACGGTGCAACTGGCGTCGTGTACAGGGTATTACGCAAGGGAAAAACCCCTCGAGCCTCAAAGATTTAATGACTGCAATCAAAATTTTTTCTCGGTGTGGCGTCCTCTGCTCTCTGCGTACCGCCAAACGGGCAAGGTGAGCATCACACACACACGCGCGCGCGCACACATTCAAAATCTCTCACACACGGACGCACACATAATGGCGTAGTGTCGCACGCGGCATACAGGTGCAGCGGAGCAGGATAAGTCCTGTGGAAGCGGCTGGAGCGCCCGGGCTGGAGGCGAGGCTGGAGGCTGGATCCCAGCCCTCCGGAGCCTTTTGTAGCGCCGGCCCGGACGGGGCCATGTTTGCTGGACAAATACGACTATCTGCCGCAGCGCCCCGCCCCGCCACGCCCCGCCCTGCCCCACCCCACCCCGCCCCGCCCATGTCGCCAAGCCCTTTGTCGGCGCTTTTGTCCGCAGAATCGCATTGCGCGCGCCTGTGCTGCTCCACGCAGCTTGTGGGTTCTTATCGGGGTTTTCAGACGGCGATGCGGGGAAGATGGCTCGTGCATCTGACCCCGTGAACCCCTGCCCTTCTCACGCCCCAGCTCTCACGCTAGCGTAGCCACAAACGTCAGCAAAGAGTAGCCCAAACAGAGAGGGTGTCTCGCGTATAACTTCCCCTTGTCATTCGATTCCATGTCGATGCCGAGGGGTTAACGGATTGGCATATTCAATGTACAGGCTTGCGGTAATCAGTTCAATATTCAGCCTTATTCACCCAATCTCAGAAGTATTTCACACAAATATAATATTATCTTAGGGACATTTGCTAATATTTTACCAAGATTTAGATATGCTTTGCGTAAATCTACTAGTATTTCAGCGATCGTCATCAATAATGAACCATATTCAAGTACTAGGTGTGCACGAAATCTCGAAATTAATGAACCCTCGGCCTCTGACGATGCACAGTGTTAGAACATTTGCGATTTGCGCGATTGTCGTAGCACGACATCTTCCATGGAAAATTTTCGTGCACCCTGTACGACAGTTTTTCACAGACGTGCTGAGGTGCCGCCCAGTAGGCAAGAGCAGCTCCACCGTCTTTGGGCTCCTCATTGCCTACTTCTCCTGCAACACTGGCCCGGGTCTGCGGGCTCGGCGGCCTACTTCCTGTCGGAGTTGAAACTAGCGGCTTGCAGCAAGCTGATGTGGAGGGCAGTCCAGTCAGACGTCGTAATCGCTCCCCCCCCCCCCTAAAAAAACACACACACCTCGGCTAAAATGAGTTACTGCGCGAGCGTAGGTGGTACGACAGGCACATGAAAACATATTAGCTGTTTTATAGGCACCAGGTGAAATATTAGATGCCTTAGCTAATGTTTTTTGGTCGCCCGACCTGTTCAAACAAACGCTGTTAGCTTTATCAGGCAAAAATTAGCTGAGAGGAGTAATATTTTTAGCTGATATCATATTAGCTTATATATCTAAGCTCTTAAAGCGAATGTTTTTATTTTTTTTTTATTTTTACGTGCACGGTGGGGCCATCGAGGTGGGCACGGAGGGCCGATAGCGCCCCGCCCCGCAGCGCCGCGCCGTGTCCACACGACCGAGGCCAGCCAAAGCTCCCCCGGCCCGGCGAGCAGAGCCCCTTAGATCCCCCTCCCGTCCACCAATCTCATTGCCCCCGCCGCCCCCGCCCCCGGACCGAGCACCCCTAGCAGCGACGATCACGTTTCTGCGCATAATTCACCGTTTTGTATGTCGGCGGAGGCTCAAGTAGGCTCCTCTCTGCCGCCCCGCCCCACCTCGCCTCGCCCCGCCCCGCCCCCGCCCCGACACCCTCGCCAACGAGGGACTAGACGGAGATCGGCCGGCGCGGTGCGGCGGTCGGGTTACGGCTAAATCACGAGTAGCGAGCCGAGGCCGCAGCAAACATACTGCACGGCTAAGTGCACCGTCACCGCGCACGGCACCCTCTGCTCCCGCAGCTGCAGCGGCTGCAGGCGGCCGCGGCTGGCCACGTCGACGGCCAAGAGGGCGGATGACGGCGGATGATCACGCCAGGGTGATGGCGATATCTGGCCGGGACGCGGCGGGTATCTTCTCCGACGACCGGTTTCTTTACCAGGAGTAAGTAGAAACACGGCGTCAGGGTGAGAATAAACAATGCGACCTCTGCACGTGACCCGCATAACGCCATGGACATGGCTCGGGCGTCATGAATATTACGAGGGGGGGAGAGAGAGAGAGAGAGAGAGAGAGAGAGAGAGAGAGAGAGAGAGAGAGAGAGAGAGAAATAAAGAGAAGATAGAGAGCCCTAGGTAGTACCAATCATAGGGTATTGCAGGCATAAACAGTTCAGACAGAAGCACATGCAGTGTTTAACCAGTAGATTAACCGGTATGGCAGACATACGGACTGACAGACAGACAGACAGAAAAACAGACATACAGACAGAGGTGATGAAAAAGAAAGTGATGAGAGAGAGAGCGAGAGAGAGAGAGAGAGAGAGAGAGAGAGAGAGAGAGAGAGAGAGAGAGAGAGAGAGAGAGAGAGAGAAATAAAGAGAAGATAGAGAGCCCTAGGTAGTACCAATCATAGGGTATTGCAGGCATAAACAGTTCAGACAGAAGCACATGCAGTGTTTAACCAGTAGATTAACCGGTATGGCAGACATACGGACTGACAGACAGACAGAAAAACAGACATACAGACAGAGGTGATGAAAAAGAAAGTGATGAGAGAGAGAGAGAGAGAGAGAGAGAGAGAGAGAGAGAGAGAGAGAGAGAGAGAGAGGGTGGAGTTGGGGGAGGAAATAATTAATATCTTTGGAGAAAATCACTGGCTTCCAGAGGCGTGGCCGAGCAGACCGGCCGGGCCTGGCTGAATGCCGCCGCAGCGCAGCGTCTTGCGTTTCTTTTCAATATCTTTAACAGACACAGAGGGTGGAAGGGAGAATGGGGGGGAGGGAGGGCTCATCAGAGGCTCATGAAGGAGCGAGCCGGCCGTGGCATCTCTGAAATGAGATTTGATTTGATATCGAGGTCGGCCCCGCCCCGCACCGCCCGGCCGCAAGAAGAAAGATGAAAAATCGGAACAAGCAGACGTCCATATCTCGCGCCGACACCATGCTAAATAAGGGGCGGGGGTAGGGGAGGGAGTCTCGTAAGGTGGCAAGGCAGAGCCCCTTCCAAAAATCGATTGTTCCTCCCTTTGGTTTTTAAAACCATTTACAATAAATGGAGGAGCTGAATAGAAGAGTCCTGAGAGAGCGAGTCTTATGTACGTGGGAGAGCAAGGCAGATCGATATCGCTCTATTAGATTCAAATCGACGACGTTTTTGTACATGTGCAAAAATCTTTTCAGCCATGTACGAAGTCCATCACCTTCACTGCAAATGCAACAGTGAGATGTCTCATCAAAAAGGAACGATATTTTTCCTCTTGCCCCATTTAGGTGAGAGTTAAGGAAACTCGCTTTTATTGAGAAAGAATTTACAACATCACTCAAATTAAGTGAGATAAAGATTAAAAATCCTCACTCAAAAAGGGCGAGGTTTCCCAATCCTCCATCAAATAGGGTGACACTTTGAGACTTGCTCTAATTGAGCCAGAAAACCAAACCTTGCTCTCAAAGGGTGAGAGAAAATTTTTCGCTCTCCTGCGAGCGAGAATCCTCGCTCTGGTGGTATTGACAGAGTTTCTAGAGCGATGTACCCGAGAGAAAATTCTATCTGAGCCGGAGCGGAGGTTAGCTGTTGCAGAGCTGATCGCATACCTGACCTGCAACTGCAGAATACAGAAATATTGCTGGCACGAAGACTTAAGTTACCTGCGTGGAAGCCGAACTGCACTGAGCTGGGGACCACACCAAGCTGTCCGTATACTGAGGGTGCAAAATTCCGTCACTCTCGCCTCCACTCAGCAAAGTGTAAATGCTACAAGAAGCTGAACTAGTTACTGAGGTGGAACCGTTCGTTGCTGTGTGAAGCTGACGTGCAACGCACTCAGGCACACGCAGATATTCTCAGCCAGTTGCAAATCAGCCAGTTGATAAGCTGAGTTACAGAAGTTGGTCGCCAGTCAGGTCAATGCAGTTACTATAAAGCACCTGAGGGCAAACTGATAGAACCTGAAATTTAGGAGCGGGGGAATGCACAGTTTCCCGCAGCTATCCTCAGCAGGCCTGGACTACTGATAACAGCAGACTGGAGAAGCTCGGGTATGGGTCAGCTATGCGCAGTTGTTGAGGTGAGACCGTTTTTAACTGTTTGAATCTGACGATTGAGACGTGCGGTGTCGTGCGGTTTGCTCAGTTTAACTCACTTGCCTACCGAAAACGAGCTATCTGTTCAGTGAAAATCAGCATACTGTCACTTTCTGAATTTGTCTGTATTTTGGACTCCGCGCTGTATCAGCTGTTGTCACTTATTTTCGGCATCCATCTAATGAAGCTGATGCATACTGAGATCATGTCGAAAAATTCCTCAGTATACGGTT
Organism: Frankliniella fusca; assembly: GCA_029379305.1. Lineage (NCBI taxonomy): Eukaryota > Metazoa > Arthropoda > Insecta > Thysanoptera > Thripidae > Frankliniella > Frankliniella fusca. The sequence continues at coordinate 43,703 of JAHWGI010000412.1, forward strand.
AGATAACAGCTGTCCCCAGCTCAGCATTAATCAGAACCGAGAAACACCGAATATAGCCGAATCAGCAAATGTTAGCTAGTCGCACACTGTAAACACGTGAGTCGATTTTCGACGTCATCTAACGTCGGAAAACGTCGGTGAACAAATACGAACTCTCTGATCGCCGGATTCCGCTCCTATCGTCTCGGGTTGAGAAACGAACCCACGTGGAGTTCGAATTTCGACTCTGAGCTGATCCGTATTTCGCAACAATCCGACGCAATTGTAGCTTCTTCCAATGTCGATAAACGGTTGTTTTCGTCGAAATTCAGACGAAGCGCTTGTTTACGATACTGTCGCTTCGAAAAGCGTTGGAACAGATTTCGCTTTTGATTCCGGCCGTTTTTTGACGCTTTCCGAATTTCAAACGGGGTTTTGGCCCTTCGAAAATTGATTTTCCTTTTTACAGTGCATGTAAGTGCAGCTTTTTCTGCGCTGCGGTTGACTTTCCACAGCTCTAGCTCAGATAGAATTTTTTTTTCCGGGTAGAAATCTGATAGGAGACTTGTTTAGAGTCGTATTAGCGAAATTCACCTAACTTTTACATGGCGATGAGAAAATACTTAGCTCGATCATGGGTAAGCGAAAAACGAGACTTTTACATTTTAACTACAGTGTCTTGACTAGAATTTTTAACCAACTGAAATCAATGTTTTACAATGTCTATCACCTCAATAGCACTTGGGCCTGTTTCTGTGATGTGTTCTGAGCACTCCATGCTTCGGGTTGGCCGGCCATGCCTGGGTGACACAGCATAGAGCGAGGTAGGGGTGGGGAGGGAAGGGGAGGGGAGGGGGAGGGAGCGTCGAGTCAAGTGACTGACGGATGGGGCGCACCAAAGCCGTACTAACCCTCTTCCCCGGCCCAGGACCCAGCCTGGTCCGGCCTCCCAGTCTGATGGACTCCTTGACAAACTAGAGGACCTCGACACACACTGACCGAGTGGTGACTCGCCCAGCGCAGCCCGCGTCTGGTCGGATACGCCATCACTATTTTACGAAAACCGTTTGCGATGAGGGGTCTACCGTCTTCGTGATCGGAAGATGAAAGAACGTGGAAAAAAATATAATATGCGTAATAGAAGCATAATGGGAGCGTAATGGCCAAAATTCTCCATGTTTAATTAATTTTTAAGCTATTTTGGGCTCACTGTCAAAAATCATGTACCAAAGGACAGGACTGTGTATGGGAGCTGTGGTGGGCAAGGTACAGCATCACTGTACCTAATTCATTGTGGCCCCCATAACAATCCATGTTAAAGATAACCGTGAACCGTGCTTCAGAGACCGTTCTCGATCAGGTACAGGCTGATAAGGCAAATTTTTGACCATTCTTTACCGTACCAAGCACTCTGCTGTTTTTGCCTGTTTCTACCCAAATCTGTGAAGTTTTTGAGCGAAAGACAGCGTACTGGGCGTAAAAGTCGGCCCACATATTTTCAGAGTGAATGTACCCCTTCGTTTTGAATGGGACACAACCGAAGTCTATGCAGAAGGTTCTGGCATTCATTAAAGCACTTTCATTCAAGGAACGAGACTTCACATTCGTTTGAACGTGAGTTTCCTCACGATTTGTGTATCAGTTTGTAACATTCCATTGAACGTGAATCGGCTACGCCTGGTGGTGTGGACCCTCAATTTACGCTCAAAAGAATGTGATACAATATTCCAACGTGCACGACACTATTTCCATTCTAAGATTCCAAAGAATTAGACGTCACGTTCCTTGAATATTTGTGAGCTCACGGTGATTTTCACAGTAAGCTACGGTGAACTGAGCTGCACTGAAGCTGCGACTGAATATTCACAGTCGCAGCCACAGAGAACTTTGCTGGTGAACCCTGAATTACTGTACCTTAACGGCAAAATTTCACTGTAACCTACGACTCTGTAGCTCCTGTAGCTCACGGTTAAATTTACCGACAGCTTTACAGAGTGCGGCCGGCGCAGCGGAGACGCTCAACTACTGACTCGTATCAGATCAGGTTCCCTCCGATCACGTGCGTGTAACTGTACGGTCCGACTGGTCCGACTAAGTGGATTCACCTCGAAAATTGGACGCGCGGCCGGATTCTGGTCGCGCAGTGTGGGACGAGGCGGGGTGGGGTGAGGCGGAGCGACCCCCGTCACCCCGGTCACGCCCCCCGCCCGCAGCATGCTCGTCTGCGCCGAGCGCAGCGAGCCTTATAAATATGCACGAGCACGTACATACGGTTCGGGGCGTAGCGGGGCGTGGCGGATCCTCCCGAAAAGTAACGGTGAGAGGGCCATTCAATTAGAGAGAAGTCAGGAGCCGTGCGTGGCTCTCGTGGCCCATGCGGTGGTGGTGCCATGCTCATGCTGCACCGCTGTGCGCCCGCGCTCTCCTGGGTGGGCCGCCAGCCGGACAAGCGTGTACGGCGGGCCTGCCGCGCCGTCGGCGTTCCAGTGTTGCCAGGAAGTTAGGCTAAAATCCCGCCCAATACACCTGTGCGTAACGGGACTGTATCTCCGCCTGCCTACGAGGCAACTTTCCTGCACTCGTGCATAGATGTAGCATAGTAGGCAGGCGGAGATATAGTGCCGTTACGCAGAGGTGAATTTGACGGGATTTTTGCCTAACTTTCTGGCAACACTGGAGAACCATGGCGCCTTACGGGCAAATGGGGTAGGCAAACCCGCAACACTGTTACGCATTCAAAGAATCACCCGGTACATTCAGACAAATAAAATTTTGTAAATTGTAAAAATGCGGTTTTCTTTCAAAACCATACTTACTTTCCTTGTAGCTTTATAGTTTTTTTCATAAAAACTAGTGTTTGGTCCGGTTCGGTTCACGGAACTGGTTTAGGAATAAACGGTAAAGTAAAGGCCGGTTCGGTAAAAAAAAAAAACAGTTTGGTGGAAAAAACCGTTTTTTTTTTTTTCAACGAACCGGTGCACCGCTTAGAAAAAAAGGTTTTTTTTTTTTCCGCACCGGACACCGCCCAGCCCTACCGTCCTCACCAGGCTCAGGCTCAAGCTGCGTGCAGCCGAGGAAAAGCGGTCAGGTGCCAGTGCCGTGCACTGAGCGGCAGCCTTGGGGCCTGCAGTGCGATTCCGAGCGCCAACTTCGTCTTTCTGTCCTTGTTGCACTCACGGGGCTGGCCCATAAGGAGTGAGAGAGAAGACACTACTGAACGATACCCTGAATCAGCCTGCTGGTGGGCCGTCGCCGTCACTGGCACGGGGGTGTGCGCCTCCGTGAGCGAGTAGTCCTCCTGGTCCACCACCAGGATCACGACGCCGTTGCAGGCAAGCAAGCGTGGAGACCGACCTGGACCTGCGTGCCGTCCTCGCCAGGCTCCGGCTTAAGCTGCACGCAGCCGAGGCGAAGCGGTGCAGTGCAAGCGGCTGGGCGCGCCGTCGACGGCTCCAGCCCAGATGGTGCTGCGTGGTACCCTTTTCCTCTCGCGGCGATAAGGGGTGGTTTTAGGTCAAACTGAAGCAGTGCACCTCAACTCAATTATGGTGCCGGTTAGATTGCCGATTGGTTTGTCCACTGAATCGTCGACAATGTTACCGGGAGGGTCTGAAGTGTCAGTAACGACTTTCGCGACGCTCAGAGTACTAGGAGTTTTTGTAAACACGATGCGAATGAGGCGCGATTTGGAACGCCAGGAGAGGGGTACGAGGCTGCGGCAATTTCTTGATCAAACTGGGAATATTCGTCGTTTACGGGATGCATCCAACCCATTTGAGATGCCAGACAAAACTTTTATTGGAAAGTACTGGCTAACACCACAACTGGCCCCACGATTGTGTGAGGAACTTGGCCTTTCAATTAGAGCACCAGAACGAGGCTTAGCTGTTTCTCCACGAGTTGAAAGTAAAAATGAAATAATGCAAGACTCATAGAAGAGAGTTCCTTATTAAACTATAGGTAGTTTACTTGTTTCGTTATTTCAGGTTTTAGTTACCCTGCAGTTCTTTGGCCACGGTACCGATAAAAAGTTGGGCAAGTGGCACTGCGATTCCACTCAGTCAGCCTCGAGTTAGTCGGTTTACTTCTGAAGTTGTCACTGCAATAAACACTTTGCCATTCTTACAACGCCACATTTCTTTTCCTGATATTATTGATCAAAGGTAAGATCTTATTCAAAGTAGGAGATTCTTTCAGATAAAGTAATGGTTTGTCCTAATTCTTTGTCATCTTTTCTAGCTTGTCCTTACCTTTTTTATGTTAATCTTCAGAAATTACAAACCAACAAAGTTTCTTGGTGTTTTAGGGTACGTGGACGGTGCTCATATGCCAATCGTGGCTCCCTCTGTTCATGAAGAACAATACGTTCACAGACAATAAACGTTGATGTCCCTTTTTTCGGCTCCGGTACGTTTCGCCCAATCCGTTCAACCCAAAACTTTTCTGTCCAATGACATTTACCCCGAGACATTTCATCCAATGCACTTCACCCGAAAATATGTAGGTCCAATTTTTTTACATCCAATAGCATTGTAGGCCCAAAACACTTTTATGGAAATTGCCCTGTTTTTCGTCCATTTTTTTTAAGCACCAACCCACTTACTTGCCTGGACCCAGTCCCCATTGCACTGATAAACCAAGTGTTCAACCCTTCAACACTTTCAAGTGTTCAAATACCATTTAAACAAATAAAAGTGTTCAACTGAGATGTTGTGCACTTAAAAGTGTTCAACTCAGAAGTTGTGCACTTGTTAGTGTTCAACTCCCCAGTTGCACACTTCCCTAATACAGTGCGTCCAAGCTAAGGAAGTGTGTAACTGGGGAGTTGAACACTTTTAAGTGCATAACTTCTGAGTTGAACACTTGTAAGTGTACAACAACTCTGTTGAACATATTTATATGTTTGAATGGTATTTGAACACATAAAAGTGTTGAAGGGTTGAACACTTGGATTATCAGTGTGTTGGGCTGAAACAGTAGGGGTAGTGAAGCAGAGCGGACTGGCGCACAGTGGGGCAAAATCGAAAAAAGACACCGGGAATCGATCGGGCAAACTCGAAACCCCCCCTGTACCAATTTTTGTGCATCCATTTCCAGCACTTTGGAATTATGACCCTCTCTTTTCGATTTTGCCCCATTGTGTGGCGGCTGGGCGAGCCGAGGCCATACCGCCTTTCTAGGTTAAGTTGCAGAGGGGAAAATACGTACTGGCTGAGCACAGAAGTTTTATTTGTCTATCTTGTTTTTTTTTTTGTTTTTTTTTAAATATAACGGAAGCCCCTTTTCGAAGTTTAATTTACTATCTGACGTTGGAATTAACGGAAGCTATTTCTATTTTCTATCTTGTTTTTGATTTACGGAAGCCCTTTTTCTAGGTTTTCGTTTCTACCTTGTGTTTAGATTTACGGGAGCCCCTTTTCAAAGTTTTATTTTCTTTCTTGTGTTTAAATTTACGGTAGCCCCTTTCCTGAGTTTAATTTTCTATCCTTTGTTTTGATTTATTGGTGGTTCCTTTTGTGAGTTCCATATTGTTTTGGATTTATTTTTGCTTTGGAAGTATACATTGAAAATGTAAATTGGACCTAATATTTTAGTGATTAAAAAACATGTGGGTAAAATAGTACAATGGGCCAAAACTTGGTGGGTGAAGTGCATTGGTTAAAATGTCTCGGGGGAAATGTCATTGGACAAACAAGTTTTGGGTGAAACGGATTGGGCGAAACGTCCTGTCACCCTATTTTCTTGTCTGATTAAATGCTACAGTAGTTGTGGTGGTGTCTATATTCTTGTGCGAATTTAAAGACTGCTGCCGCTTGTACACTGATATCTAATATAGTGGCCCGATATCCAGGGTCCACTAATGATTCTTTTGTTTGGGCTAACTCCACAATCAGGCAGAAAATGGTAGACCTGTCATAGGGTATTCTGGAAAAGCCGAGGACCGTAAACGAAGGCGACGTCCACAGTGGTCGGATCTCAGCCTAATGGCTTCTGCATCCGGCTTGTCTGCTGTGGACCGCCACCATCTTTGTTCAGATTCAAGATTCACATTCGCATATCGTGGGTATTTTGTCGCGGAGGACTTCGCAAGTGACTGTCACCTCTACACCTCCTTTCCGTCCGTTCTGTTTTCCTAGAACACCCGCCGATATGCGAATGTGAATCTGAACAAAGATGACGGCGGTATCCACAGCAGACAAACCGGATGCAGAAGCCATTAGTTTTTCCTCCACGAGATTCTGGTCACACTCATGACCATTCGCTTCACGTACGTTTTGCGGATCTTGCTCCAGGTACCCCAGAAGCCAACTTTAATAGAGCACTCCGCATTGACAGCAGTGTTGTTGAGAGAACCATTGGCCATCTTCGGAACAAATTTCGTTGTGTTGGAGTTTTAGAGTATGCTGCTCAGAAAGCAGGAGAAATAATGAATTGTGTTAGTATTCTACAAAATCAATGTGTGAGAGTACACAGCCCATTGCCAGATAAAGAAGACTTAAGAGAATCTGGAGATGAAACTGATGCTGCAGAGGAGCAATGGAATAATCCAGTCCCTCAAGACCACCTGCGGAATGAAGCAAGACGAGTAAGAGACAGATGGTGGCTCGTTTCTTTTAAAGCTGCGCTTTTACTTCATCAAGTTCAAATTGTCTCTTAGCCAGAACAATTAGAGGATCTTCATACTCTCTATTCTATCTAGGCTGCTTGTCACACTTCCAATTTTCTTCCGCTTTCTTGATTGCTTCTTTGATGATGAACTGGATGAATCACTGCCTTCAGGGGCCACATTCAAAGTCTCTTAATTCAAGCTCACCATCAAGATGCATTAAAATTGTGTCAGCGGTCGGTACAAAAATTAAAGGGAGCTCCTCACTGTATTCCTGCTGGCTTGTAGCTGTCAATATGGCTGCCGCTGTAGTTGGAGGTTCGGGTGCAGTTGTCAAGGGATCAGGAACATTTGCATGACCACTAACTTTATAAGACCCAAGAATCCTTGCAAATGCTCTTCAAGCAGTGTCCATGGTTTCGCTTTAATGCTTCCTCCACCAGTCCCATTTATCTCAAGCTTCAGCAGTCCAGCTTTAGTCTTCACATCACTGCGCCAATCCTGCCAACACTGCAACAGTGCAAGATAAAATCAGTGTCAACACTTCACATGCGCAATGCGCATTGCCGCATCTTGCTAAAACCAAAACCAAATTTTGTCACATACATTGAGCCACTTGTCGTTAGACTTTGTCTTTGCTGTAGAACATCTGTTCAGTTGTACTGCAAGGTCATGAAGGAGGCGTGCCTTGTGTTTGGCACCATGGTGGTGGTAGGGCACGAAAAAAAAAATACGTTGTCTGAATTTACCTTTTACATGATCTCAGGATAAGTAACTTATTTTAGTTCCTTTAACTGGAATTAAGCTGTTACAACGAACACTCAGTTAAGGGAATGACGCTGTCGTTAGAACAAAACCATAAGTAAGACACACAGGAGGAAAGCGTTTTGATCTTGTAGCTACAACATCGTTCCTACAACTGAGTGTTCGTCGTGACAATAATATTCCCTCTCAACACCAGAGGTTCCAATTCCAACATCTTCTGAACCTATGACACAAGTCAATCTTTTTAGAAGATGATACAAATGTATCAGCCTGCTTGCACTGTCATACAGGGAGAAGCATGCAGAGAGCAGCACAGCCAGCAGCTAGTGTGGCATAATTTTTTTTAAAAATCTTTTTTCTTTCACTTCTGCTCCTGTCTCTGAAAAATCCTGGTCTTTGGTCCTATTTTCAGAAACCAGGCTGACTTGGATAGACTTGGGCCCTTTTGTTGAGAAAACGTGGGACTTTAGTCCCTTTTTCGTGGAAACACTTGGACTTGAGTCTTTTTGTACAAAGCTTTAACTCTCAAACTAAAAGGAATATTGCAAAACCGTTTGTAGCGGTAATGTAGGATTCAAAGTTTAGTTTCAGAAGCTGGTAAACTAATTTTTGTTCAATGAGGGACTTGAGTTCCTTAGTCGGATCATCAGTGTGTTTGTTCAGCGATGGAAAGTGCAAGACCCATTGCATCCTTCACTAAAAAGTATGAGAACGACCGCGTCCAACAGTTGCACGCACTGTGAAAATTGTTTTAGTAGATTTTCGGTGAAATTTGTACATGACGATTTATAAGTAAACAGCATGGTAGTGCTTGTCATTTAATGATTTGTTATTGTAATTTTATAGCTGCACCTCGTTGAAAAATTTTCCCGTGAACCCACAATCATGTTTCACAGTGCGTATGAGAACCGTAATGTCCGGCAAAGAGTGTCCCCACTCATTCAACTGTATGACACACACTGCAATGCTTGCAAAGAATTGGTTCGTATTGCAAACTATCTTCTCTGCTAAGGGGCAAAGAATAGTGAGACTTTGTCTTCCAAATTAATTTTTCGCAAGCTGACGATCTATTTATTTGCAATACACAGATAAATACTTTGCAAGGATTCTAGTAGCTTCCAAAGAACTTCATTGCAATACAAACAAATTCTTCGTAATACGTGAACACCAAAAATTCTTCGCAGCGTTGCAAAGAATGTAGTTTGAAAGCATTTTACCGTGCGATGGGTTTCACACTGTTTCATGAGAGACACACTAGGTCTCACACTTCTACTGTAGGACTGCTGCTCTCACACTTTTTACAGCAATACTGTGCTATATATACCTGAGCTTGCAGAGTACAGCACTTCCGCCAGCAGAGCGCGACTTGAGCGTAAAACAATTTACACGTTCGGCGAGCGTAAAACGTTGCACTTACAACGGAGCCCACGGGACAGGGTAGGGCGGGGTGGGGCAAGAGGGTGGGGCAGGGCGGGCAGGGCGAGGCGTGGCGTGGGGGCGGTGGCAGGGGCGCGACCCAGCGGCCGAGCCGGTGAAAGGGGGGTCGTGCTGGGGCGTAACCTCCACGCCCGTGCTGTCAATTTCAAAGTAGCGGTGAATATGGTTGTAGCGGTGTAGGGTTGGGGTCACCAGTCGCGAAAGAGAGGGGGGGGGAGGGGGAGAGGGAGAGGGAGAGAGAGAGAGAGAGAGAGAGAGAGAGAGAGAGAGAGAGAGAGAGAGAGAGAGAGGATGAGATGGCACGTCGCATGTGGCGGACCCTTTATGGCTCTGGTGACGTGATCCCCAACATAAAAGTAAAGAAAAGGGCCAAATCAATATCCCTGAAAGGACGTGCGGTTCGGGGCGCAACGCCCGGCCAACCATGCCCGCCACGCCCCGCCCTGCCCAGCCCAGTCCGCAACGCCCCTTTTGTACCTTTATTCCATTTCGCGGGATGGTAAGATGGAAAAAAAAATGGCGCATAATGGGGCGGAACAAGTCGTGGTGCGGGCATGGCCGAGCGTTTTCATACCCAGGGAAACGCTGGGCCGCCCCCGCAGCTCACTCTGCTAAAGAGTGGGCAGTCATAGCGGGTCAGACTCACTACTGACCAGAGTATGTCCCAGAGAATAGAGTAGTTCCTGTGAACGCAGTCGGGCCGCTGCCGAGCCTGGACCAGTCCGGCTCGTAGCCCGTATCAGCAACAAATGGTCAGTGAGATTAAAGATATAAAAATTACGACACATTGTTGTATATACGTCCAGACACCGAAATACCCCATAACTCAGCCCCGCCGGACTCCTCTCCCACCACCCCGGTGCTCTCCCTTGCCCCACACCCACAGGCTCAGTTTTATCGCGAACGTGCAAACATGGGTGTGGCAGTGACCCCTACTCTCCCCAGCGTCAGAAAAAGTGGCGGGCGACAGCCAGTACAGCGACACATCGCTCACACAGTTGACAGAGAAAAAAAAAGTCCTAAATCATCTTTCAATGTGTTCGCGGACGTGTCAGTTTGACTTTAAATCTTACGCGACTATTTCGGCACATCACCGCATTTGTATTTAACAGGGTTGGGTACGTTACTTTAACGAGTAACGGCGTTACGGCGTTTTCGTTAACGTTAATTAACGTTAACGGGTAACGCATTGAAATTTGGGAAGTCAGTAACGCTAACGATAACGATTACTTTTTCTGCGTAACGACGTAACGGCGTTATCGTTACTTTTGCTACTCCAAGGGGCCCAATGGAAAGCGCGATTTCTCTAGACTTGCTGAACTGTTTCTAAAGTATAATACTTCCTTGCCGTCAAGTGCGAGTGTCGAAAGGTTTTCCTCATCCAGTGGACTCAGCTTCTCCAAACTTCGCACTCGCCTGAATGACAGCACTCTAGAAAGAGAGGTATTACTTAAGGCGAGGGGTCGCCAACTACCCCTAGCCGTGTACGAGGGAATATATATTACTAGTAATATAAGTAATATGGAGGAATATATGGTAATATAGAGTAATATAGAGGAATATATGGTAATATACAGTAATATAAGGTAATATAGAGGTAATATATGATAAGTGAGCCAGTAATATATAAAAAATTAAGGCAAAATATTTATGGTAAACTTGGGAAAAGGCTGAAACAACTTAATTGGACTAGAAGTACCGTTTGAAGCAACCGAGCGACATTAGAATTCTGTACAAAAGTAACTGTATTTTAATTTTTAAAAACATGTCAGTTAATATTGCCCAACTTGAGAAAAATGCAGCCTCAAATATAGATTTATTCGAACACAGAAACATATTTTGCTAGTACTGTAATTATCACTTTTAAAATGTCTTAAAACAGACAAATTAAATAACCCAATACTTAAACAGAGATATTATAAACACCGTTTTTTTAAAAATACAGCTAGAAGCACGAGACCACCTTTAAAAAAAGATATCGGATCCCCGACGAACGCTTAGGGGCCATCCCTAAAGTACGTACTTGGCCGAAGGGAAGGGGGGAGGTCATCGAAAACGGATGTTGACGTCCGTGGGACGGAGGGGGGGAGGGGGGGTCGCAGCAGTTCGGACGTCCGTTTTTAATCTGTAGGAAAACCGGAATGCGCACACAAATTGAAAGAAATTGAGTAAGTTTGGGAGAGAAATAGGCCAAAAAGGAAGTCCGAAAAGGGGGGAGGGGGGGTAATTGCAGACGGACGGTGACGTACATGGGGGTGGGGGGGTGGGGTGGGGGTTATTTTGGGCCCAAAAACAGCGGACGTACTTTGTGGATGGCCCCTTACCTCAAATCCATTGCATTATCGCTGTGTGAAGTATGACAATTTCTGCGCCCACATTGTCGACCAGGCTTTGCGCATGCGCAGGCAGCAGATGGTCCTTCCGGTCCTTCCCCGTGCCCGTGATGTCACTTATCTCATTACGAAGCAAACCTTTCAATTTGATTCTAGGAAATCCTTTTGTAACGTTACACGACGTTACAGTATGGGAAATGATGAAGCAAGTTGTTGGTAATGTAAAAGTAATATACGGTGTAACATACAGTAATATACGGTAATATACAGTAATATACGGTAATATAAGGTATTATGGGGTAATATAAAGTAATATAGGGTAATATAGAGGTAATATAGTCCCGTGTACGAGGTAATATGGGAGTTGGCGACCCCTCGACTTAAGGTTAACAAGAAATTTTGGAAATGCTGATCTTACTTTGATATTATGTGACAGTTAAAAATTACTTTATTTTTCAAGAACTGAACTCTATTTATTATTCAGTGTACACTATTTTCCCTTTTTGCGGACTTTCATGACATCGGGGGTCGCTTAAAGTCGATGTAACGTTAACGCCGTAACAGCGTTACGAGTAACGTTAACGCGTTACGCTTCGGACACCCAGTAACGATAACGTAAACGATTACTTTTTGACAAAATTAACGGTAACGTTAATCGTTACATTTTTAAAGTAACGTGCCCAACCCTGGTTTTTAATGGCTAAAACTCATAAATCAAACATGACATTCTTACAACTTCTGATTTTCTGTAATACAGTGAGGTGCTACATTTTTTTCTTCTTTAAAACTGTTGTTTTTGTTTTGTATTTCAAATAAATTCAATGAAATAATTGTTTCCGTCCTGCAGCCGTCTAACCAGCGCGGTGAGCATGGCGCGCTCCGCTCAACTGAAGCGAATAAATAATTACTAAACGGCGAAGTATGTCCGCTCAGTGCCACTTGGGCACGGGAGTGGGGCGGGGGGCGGGGAGGGTCAGTCATCAAAATGGTCACAGTTAAACGGCCCACAACAAGGGGTGGATTTAATTGCTCGCCTGCATGCAATAAGTGGCCGGCACGCTGTCTGTCTCTGTCGCACATGCAGAGATGCCCACAGCGCACGGCAGCAGAGGGAGAGAAAGGGAAGGAGGTGGGGAGAGAGAGAGAGAATGGGAGAGAGAGATAAGTTAAGACGCATAGCCCTGCCTCGGCCGCAAACACGCCGCCAGAGAGAAATCATCCCCACCTCCTCCTCCAGCTGGCTCTTGCTTATTAAAACTTCACCCGCAACAGCCCCACAGTAACACACTTGTGGTTGTCGGAAATGTCAAAAAGTCAAGAGCTCGCCGCCCGCGCGGCCAGCTCCGGCCCACCCCGGCCGGCCGCGGTCCGGTCCGGACCCAGAGGGTGCAGAGCGGTCACCTAGGGGACGGGCCCGGGGACGGGCCTCGAGCCGCCACCAGTGCTGCCAGATAATGAGTATGCAAAAATCCCGTAGAACACAACTGTGTGAGGTATTTGTATGGAGTTTGCCGTCTGTCTCACGTAGGTGCATTCATGGGATTTTTTTCTTTGGCTACCTATTTGATAAAGCTGCACACATGCCTCTCCGCGTAACCCGTTATTCGTAGAGGGACACTCGAACGACTCACCCCAGCCGCAACGCACGCCACCACTTTTATTACGTGGATGGACTGACACGCCCAGTTAATTTATTCCAAATGTTGGCTTAGGAATGCAATATTGCTGCAGTCGGCTCGGCCCGCCTAGATCGTGTCAGCAGGGCGCGCCACATTCCTCGCGGAAACGCTCCGGGGAGGGGGGGGGGGGGGCAAAGGGGCAGACTCGTCGGGGTCGCGCGAGGGGGTGGAGCTGAGGCAGGCAGGCATCGGAAAATTATTGTAACTTTTCATGTGATCTCGCGAAAAATCTGCGCGCTCTTACGCGCAGGCAGGCGTGGCAACGACTTGTGGATGGAGCGTGATCGAGAGGGCGGAGGGAGAGAGAGAGGGGGGATGGTATGTAGTTCGAAGAATGGGTGAAGGGTGGCGCAGAGGGGTAAGCAGGGAGGGGAGGGGTGGGGAGGGGAGGTCAGAGAATATGACGGGTGAGTCGGCAACTTTACGCAGCAGCGTGCAGTGCACAACCCTCGCCCCGACTTGCGCCCCGCCCCTCCCGCGCCCCTTTTGCCTCGGGGCATATCTGTGGCTATACATACAAAAAGTTTTTCCCCCCGCAGAGAATGTTCGCGTCGAAAGATTTCGGAGAAGCAGCATGGACCCCTCCGCTGTGACGAGGAGACTCACGAAATATGCTAGTGGTTCACCGGGGAGCACACTGCCGCAAACAATACACGTTGTCAGCGGAAACGCGAACACGCAGTAAGCAGGCAGAGTTGCCCAAAATCCGTTAAGTTCATATTTTCTAATGTGGTCTAAACAGGCTTCGCGTGCTTGCGCGGGTGTGAGCAATGGCCACCTCAACTAGAGCGAACGGAATGCGCATTGGGTCAAAATTGTCTTAGAACCATCCACTTTAAAAAAAAAAAACATATGATTTTTTAGGTCAGCCGATCAAAACACGCGCTTAAATTCTACATCAGAGAGAAATTTGAACGACAATCGCAGCTATCGAGACCTCCAGTCAAGAGCCTAAATTTGTTCCTCCACGCTGCCGGGCCACGCCTCCCGCTGTGCGGCACCATGCGACATTCCAGCCCAGTGTCGAGTTGGGGACAGCGACGCTGAGAGCAGGAAGTTCGTCCATCTTTCCCTACAGGAAACTCAAAATTGTCATAGAAGAATATGCCTTTTTTTACGGAGAGTTAAAAGGGGGATGGCGGATCCATGAATTTACTTAGTTTCTTTCTAGGCTCAAAATTTGAGACACATTTACCGGTCGGCCATTCCTTCCGCACTCTGCCAGCACCAGACCCCCCCCCCCCTCGCCCCCCCCCCGTTTGTTTGTTTGATTGTTTGTTTGTTTGTTTGTTTGTTTGTTTGTTTGTTTGTTTGAGTGTGCGTGTGTGTGTGGGGGGTCTCCTCGCTGGTGGATGCTGGGGAGAAGGTAACGCAAATGAAAATCTTGGCGAGAAGAATCGACCGTCGATTAGACGCTTCGCGTTTTCGCGTTTTGTGCGTTAGTTAGCGCACTTGAAGCCTCATGAGGAAATAGGTACATAGCCCAGAAACAGAGTAGAAGAGCGGACTGCATCTTCCTTCACCTGCTGCTAAGCAGAACGAGTAACAAAGGTGCGTGCATGTTGTCCATAAAGCAGGCGCGAGTGCGGCCCTTTCTACTCAACATTGTTTGGTCTAGCTATGCCTTAACTGGTAAAACAACACGGAAAATGTACTAGTCACATTTCTCGCCCGTAATGAGCCAAGCATTTTTTAAATCGCGCAGTAAAAGTGATGTTCACTAAATCGACTCAAATGGAGTCTTTTCTGGTATTTTGAAATCGCTCCAGAGTGGACGTTTGATGATTTGACTCAAAAAGAGTCATCAAAGTGACTCTAATAGAGCGATGTTTATCCACCTCGCTCTCCCCGGAGCATGAAAATTCGGTAAAGAAAAGTCGCTCTCCAGTTTCAGTGAAAGGTTTAGTTCTATACATCAAATTGGTGTTTAGTTCCAAGTGTTTTAAAACTATACACCTTCTGGTGTGTAGTTAACACAGGTCCGAGGTGGTGTGCCGAAGAAGGGCGGGGCAATAGAATAGTCCATATGAAATTATGTCCGCTGCCGCTCGCCACCGTCTCTCGACAACAGCAAATAAAATGCTTTGTGGAACAACTCGCGAGTGGCGGCGGCACAAGTCAAGTCTCAGCGCTAACGGGAAGTTTAGATCAAACACTCTCTACAACACTGTAAATCTGAGAGTCATGTTTCTGACTGAAATTGAGCGAGGCATATAACGTTGCCCTAAACGAGTGAGGAAATTCTATATCGCTCATTTGGAGTGATAAGCCTCACTCAAATCGAGCGAGATCACTAGATATCGCTCGTTTTGAGTCATAGAAGCGACTCAAAAGGAGTGATATTTAATAATATGACTCCCCAGGGGTGACAAAATTTGGGTCACCAATCTCGCTCCCCTGAGAGCGAGATTTCTGACTCCTCGATTTACAGTGAAGTAGCGGGGTAGGTGGAAGAGGGAGAGGTTACCGCCTCTCTGACGGGGTCGGTGTCGTCGCGTCGTTGCGAGTGGCGCAAAAGTCGCCCTCGCCTCTCCCCTACCCCAAAGACTGCTACAAGTTGGCAAAAGGGCGTGCGCGCTACAGCGCGCTAAAGACGTGGGCCTCTTTTGCATGTCCGACTGTCTGAGGCGGCAGTGAGCCTAGTGCGGAGACTTTGCGCGCCATAGTTTCACACTTTGGCGCGCCGCCACCGCCGCCACCCATGGCGCTGTTACCGCTTCGACAACTTGATTTCCATGGCGTAGAGGAGCCATAATGGCAGATTGCTTTTCTGAAAATAAGCCGCTTCCTTATGAGCCTTATTCACACCGCAGGCCAGACCGTCGGGAAACACGTGCGACCCTTTACTCTTCTGTACTGACGTAATTCCTCCAACATTTTTTCCTCTCTCTCTCTCTCTCTCTCTCTCTCTCTCTCTCTCTCTCTCTCTCTCTCTCTCTCTCTCTCTCTCTCTCGCGTCCCATCCCGTGTGCTATACGGGAAGCGATATTAACCCCTTAACCACACACACATACACGCGTGCGCGTGTGTATGAGGCCGCACGGCTGCTGTTAATGTCCTTTGTGATACATCCCCCCGCCCGCTCCGAGGCCAACAAACATCGCTCTCATACGTTACCGGGGCCGGGCCGGGCCGGGCCTAGCTGCCCTCCACAAACCCAATACACAGCCCCAGCTAGCCCTGTGACCCCGCCCCGCCCCTCCCCGCCGCACTGGCCCAGTCCCCGTGGGCAGGGCACGGCAGGGCACGGCAGGGCACGGCAGGGCACGGCAGGGCACGGCAGGGCACGGCTCTAGTTCAATACGCGCAGGCAGAATCTCGTATGAATATTTGAATTCCCCGCGCGGGGCTCTGGCGCGAGGCGGGGCGGAGCGGCCGGGCGAGGCTCCCGCAGCTCCGCACACGCGAGCCCCGTACCGAACAACGACAAGGGGTGAAGTATAGAAAAAATAAAATAAATAACGCTGAAGCGTAAGATGATAAAGGGGGAAAAAAAAGACTCGCAAGTATACAAGGCAGGAAAGGCTGCCACGTGGGTTCCCCGTACGCAGGTTGAATCCCCACGCGAGCACGTTCGTACGTTCAGTCACATATCACGCACCTGTGAGCGTAACAGAGGCGACTGAGGGACTGCCGAGCATGTTTCAATGATCTTGGAAAAGAGTAAAAGAATTGGGAGAGGAAGGCCACGGCAGCAACTTGAGAGGTTTATCCCGCCATCCTGCACTGTCTCCTCTGATAGTGTCTGTCCGTCCGTTAGCACCTTGTCTGTCTGTCTGTCTGTCTGTCTGTCTGTCTGTCTGTCTGTCTGTCTGTCTGTACTCTTAACTTCTTACAAGAAAATTCCCTGTATTACAAAGAATTCTGTTCAACCGTCATACAAAGCCAATACAAAGCCAAATTTTCTTTGAAATACAAGAAAAAAAATATTTGTAATACAAAGAAAATTCCTTGGAGTACAAAGAAAGCCTTATTGTAATACAAGAAAATTTATTGTAAATTACGGTTCCACAGAATTCTTTGTATTCTACGAAAAGTTTCTTTGGAGCAAGTTTAGAGTGTGTCTGTCTGTTGGGTCAGCCGTCGCACTTCTTGCCTAGTTACAGGTGGAAAGTAAGCAGTCACAGCGTGCGGACTGGTCATTTTCCTCGGAACTAGAGGAGAGCACGAGGGGGCCTCAACTCCTGAAATCATGTGTACACAATCGCTGATATCTTCGAAATCATTGTCCAAAAATGTGGATCTATTGCCGAAAAAAATTGATTTGAGTGCGTATTTTGGGCTCATAAAGCTCAAAACACGCTTGTTTTTACTGTACAAATTATTTCCATCAATTATAAGAGGTGTAATCATGTGAAATCTTGAAATCATGTGTACAAATTTTGGGTGAGTTGAGGCCCCCTCGGGAGAGCAGGTCCACCAACTCCGTCTCCCAGATGCAAGCCTGCGTGTCTGTCATTTATACGCATCTACAGTACTGCTGCGTTTGCCCCAGCGGCTTCTCTAAATGGTAATGACGGAGAATGAGATCCGCGGGGTGGGGCGGGGGCGGCCGCGGGGATGTGAGTAGCCTGTACGGCACGGGGAGGGGGTAGGAGGGGGTGGGGTAACGACAGCCCAGGCAGGCCTCTGTCTGTGCGCCGCGCTGCCGCCACGCGGACCGCCGGAATAGCGACGCCGTGACGATACCCCGCGAATGCGCCGGCGAAAGGGGTATTTACAGACACCGCATGTCAGCGACCGCATGAATGGCTGAACGGCGCGCGCACAACGTGGAGACAGCTACTTGTGAAGAGTAGAGGGTAGAGGTGCACGGGGACCTCGGACGGAGTGTACAGTGTACACACTAAACCTTTATGCACATTTTTAAACAACCATAGTTATGCACAAAATTTTATGCATAACTATGTTACACATTGTGCATAATTCTGCACAAATTTGTGCATAAGGAACAGAGTTAATCATAGTTATGCAGGAAAAACTGTGCATAACTATGGTTGTGTAAAATCCTGCAAGGCTTATGCACAAAAAAGTGCATAAGGGTTTAGTGTGTAGTTTTCCATGGGTTAAGAAAACGATTCAGTAAAGTATAGGCCTATCGCAAAATTGGAACAGACACTGCTCCCCGAAATCCAATAATAATAAAAAAGCAGGCTGATACATTCGTATTATCTGCTAACAATTGTTTTTTGGACAAAACAGGGATGAACTTTCCAGAAAATGTGGAGGTAGAAGATGAGTAATATTTTGCCTGTTGCTGACTGCAGTAGGGCGCGGCACGGCCACGATAAACACCCAGAGTGCTGCTGAGCTTGCCTATTTACGTCGCAGGGCGAGTATAGAAGTGGAACTGCTACCCCACCAGCCGCGGAGCAGCACACAAACACGCGCGCGCGCACACACACACACACAGCCCCGGGCGACATGCGAAACACGGGCAGGCGGCACAAATTTGCGTCCGCAGATTGCATAAATTAGCATTAATTTTATCATCGCCGGAACGATTTAGCAAAATAGGCAATATTTATGTTAATGCCTTTCATCATGTCGCGCCACGGCCGCGCGAAGACGTCGCGCCGACGCCGCCCAGCGGTGCCGGCAACACGAGCTGTCACGTGACGGGCGTCTCGACGCGGGATTGGCTGCGGCGGAGCCGAGGGGCGGACGGCGCGGAGATTAGCACAACTTTGAATTTCTCACACGGCGGGCGGGCGTGGAGGCGGGGTGGTGGCGGGGCCGAGCTGGTAGCTAATAGGGTCGTGAGGGGATCACAGGGGCGCGGGACACGTCTTATAGAGCCGCCCCGCCCCGCCCCGCCTCCCGAGGATTACCGTCTCCGCAGTGGCGGTCATCGTATTTTGAGCCGCGGTGGCAAGCTAGTCGACCTACCTACCTCCTCGACCAAAAACCTACCTCCTTTTCTGAAACTTACCCCTTTCCAGGGCCGTAATTAGGTGCGTCGTAAGGGGGGGGGGGGGGGGGATGTTTGGCAAAGTGCCTACCCTCAGGGGTAAATGTTCATTTTTTTTTGGGGCTGTTGCTTTGTTTTTTCCCTAGACACCGCGTACATTTTCCAGCCGATTGTCAGTCTCTAGAACCGAAAACTGACTTTGCTGTCGCTTTAAAAGTTCGTCTTCAAAAAATTGAGGATTTGACTAACAACTGCTCATTACAGCGAGTCATGTCGGGTGCTTCGCGCGATCTGTTCGATGATATGCACGGTCCACAATAGGCCTCTATTGAGCCCATCCGCGAAGCGAGCGCGAAGAAAAAAGACTTTATTTTTCACAAGTCCTCCTACGACAGCAAAAAGCACTTAGGGCGCAACGGGTTCACCTGTATGTGCTTAAAGCTCTACCAGATCGCGAGCGAAGCGAGCGAAAAAAAATCCAATTTGTGGAGGCAAGGAAATTTCATCATTAATACTGAAGAAGGCGACAGGTCGGAGTTCCCCTGCAAATTTGGACTTTTTTCTGTTCACTGTAACTCAAAAGGCGACAAATTTGTGTTCTTTTATGGCGACACATCGAAAAAGGAAACATTCCCTTTTTGTGACCTCTTTTTCGGCGACATATGAATGTGTGACATTTTTCGGCGACAATTTTGTTTTTAAAAGATTCGTATGTGTCACCGAAATGGAGACGCATGTGACCTTTCTCGGCGACACGCGGAGGTTTCGGCGACAAAATTGTCGCCGATACAACTGCTGCATTACAGCGTGTCACGTCGGATGTTTCGCGCGATCTCTTCGATGATATGCACGGTCTACAATAGACCTCTATTGAGCCCATCCGCGAGCGAAGCGAGCGCGAAAAAAAAAAAACGAGACTTAATTTCTCACAAGTCCTCCTATGACAGCAAAAAACACTTCGGGCGGATTTTCCGGAATTTCTCTGACCACCCTGAATTCCGGCTGCCAAACAGGCGTTCAATGCAAAATTTGTTCCCCTTCGGGAACCCGGGGTACTGTAAATCGAGGAGTAAGAAATCTCGCTCTCAGGAGAGCGAGATTGGTGACCCAAAATTTTTCACTCCTGGGGAGTCATATTATTAAATATCACTCCTTTTGAGTCGCTTCTATGACTCAAAACGAGCGATATCTAGTGATCTCGCTCGATTTGAGTGAGGCTTATCACTCCAAATGAGCGATATAGGATTTCCTGACTCCTTTAGGGCGATGTTATATGCCTCGCTCAATTTCAGTCAGAAACATGACTCTCAGATTAACAGTGGGGGCGATCGCCCCCATCATCGCAATTACGCTCCTGCCCCTAGGGTGATTTTTTTTTCCCGCAATAAGAGTAAGGTGAAATTCCGGAGTACTCGGCGTTCCGTTCCAATGTACCATAAGATCAACCTGTGAAAATTTGAGCCAAATCGGACAATATTTAGGGGTGGCGCAGAGAGTTCTTTGTTGAGCACTAGCCTCTTATGGGTAATTCTAAGCAAAAATGAAAATTCGGCCACGGCCGCACAGTATTTTACCGATAGATTTCTTGGGAATGGGAAGAAGAAAATTTCCTTGCGGCACATTGTCAGATTCGGTTTTTGACGTAAAGCACGTTTTTGGACTTACTTTTGAGATTTGACAAATACTGAGCGGCCGTGGCCGAACTTTCATTTTTGCTTATCTTTACCCAAGGGGCCCACAACTCTGGCATTCAGGTGTACAAGGCCACCGAAATCTTTGGAAATCATATTGAAATCTCATTGAAATCAGTGAAATCTTTGAAATCAGTTGAATTCTCTTGAATTCACACGAATTCCGTTGAAATCACTTGAAATCTGTTGAAATCACTTTGAATTCACGTGAAATCACATTGAATTCACATGGAATCACATTGAATTCACATGAAATCACATTTAAAAAGCGTCTCGGGAAACTCACTCAAATCGGTGTGGGGAGAGGAGGGGGGCGATGTGCACTAACAGCTGTTCGGCGAATTCGAGATATTTTAAGATTTTTAGATACTTTCATAACAGATTGAGATTCCTATTTATTCTTAAAGCTTAGTGCCATTTCAATAAAAGTACTCAATGTATAAACAATGTCTTTTTGTTTAAATTTTTGCCATTGGAGGTATAAATAATAGTCCTACGCAAATCCGCTTCCACAAATCTGGTTTGTGAGGGAATATTAATTTATTAACTGGAGCAATAAAACATAGTGAAAGTGCTAGACGACTAAGATTCTTTAAAATACCTTCTTGTTACGGCACAGTTGGAGTGAAATTCTCAAAATCGTGCAAAAAATACGGAGATTCCCCAGAAAATACACGCACAGCTGATCCAAATTATTCTCTCAATTACACGATTAAATAGGATTTTTCCTGAATTATTGTGAGTTATTTCGATTTATTCCAAATTATTGGAAATTAACTTGCAACTGCGCAAAATAATCACAATTATTTTAGTTAATTTTTTTTAAAATTCAGAAGCAAATTTTGCTCTGCAGTTGAAAGGGTGGCGTGAAAACATGGAAAATTTTTGCGGCAGTAAACCTCCCGAAGGAGGTTGCGGTTCCCGCCAGGCACAGGGCTTTTACCCCCTGTGGCAGCCAACTGCTTCGGTGTTCGATGGGAACCGGCGCTTTGCTGACTGCGATCCTATCGCGCAATTCGACAGATTTGATCCCCGTACCACCATTGGCCTACCCCTAGAGGTACGAGCGGTGTCAAGAGCGTTAGACTTCCTGATCCCAGTTTCAGAGGCCTTACCTCAGAGGGGTACGCGGGATTCGAACCCACAACCCCGAGTGCCGACACGTAGCCAGAACAGGAAGCGACCCAACGCCCAGAGCCACCGAGCCAACGGAGGTGAGACGTGTTTAACTTCTATTTGACCTGCCATCCAGCTGCGGCCAAAGGGAATGTCAAGCGCGAAAAACACTTTCCCGAATGGGAGTCGAACTTCGGACCACTCAGCTCGGTGTTGCGCGCTCTACCAACTGAGCCACGACGCTACGATGACTGTACAGTGCGACGGGTTCGAGTTGTATTTAGCTCTGTCCTCCTGGGTGGAGGCTGCAGGATCCGCGGCAAATACGGCTCGAACCCGTCGCACTGTACAGTCATCGTGGCGTCGTGGCTCAGTTGGTAGATCGCGCAACACCGAATTGAGTGGTCCGAAGTTCGACTCCCACTCGGGAAAGTGTTTTTCGCGCTTGACATTCCCTTTGGCCGCAGCTGGATGGCAGGTCAAATAGAAGTTAAACACGTCTCACCTCCGTTGGCTCGGTGGCTCTGGGCGTTGGGTCGCTTCCTGTTCTGGCTACGTGTCGGCACTCGGGGTTGTGGGTTCGAATCCCGCGTACCCCTCTGAGGTAAGGCCTCTGAAACTGGGATCAGGAAGTCTAACGCTCTTGACACCGCTCGTACCTCTAGGGGTAGGCCAATGGTGGTACGGGGATCAAATCTGTCGAATTGCGCGATAGGATCGCAGTCAGCAAAGCGCCGGTTCCCATCGAACACCGAAGCAGTTGGCTGCCACAGGGGGTAAAAGCCCTGTGCCTGGCGGGAACCGCAACCTCCTTCGGGAGGTTTACTGCCGCAAAAATTTTCCATGTTTTCACGCCACCCTTTCAACTGCAGAGCAAAATTTGCTTCTGAATTTTTAAAAAAAATTAACTAAAATAATTGTGATTATTTTGCGCAGTTGCAAGTTAATTTCCAATAATTTGGAAGAAATCGAAATAATTCACAATAATTTAGTAAAAATCCTATTTAATCATGTAATTGAGAGAATAATTTGGATCAGCTCTGAGTGTATTTTCTGAGGTCGTCCAAAAAATACTTGAATTCGTTGAAAATCTCACGAAACCAGTGGAAATCATATGAATTCGGTAGACATTTAACTGAAATCAATGGAAATTATGTGAAATCAATGGAAATCACTTGAAATCATGTGAAATCTCGCGAAATCAGTGAATTCACTTGAAATCTTTGAAATTCGTTGAAATCACCTGAAATCATGTGACATCTTTGAAATCCGGAAATCAGGTGTACAAGATTTTTCGGAGTTGTGGGCCCCTCGGATTTACCCATAAGAGGCTAGTGTTAAACAGAGACCTCTCTGCGCCACCCCTAAAATATTGTCCGATTTGGCTCAAATTTTCACAGGTTCTCCTTATGGTACATTGGAACGGAACGCCGAGTACTCCGGAATTTCACCTTACAATTGCGGGAAAAAAATCACCCTAGCCTGCTCCTTTTCCCTCTTTTCTTTTTCCTTTCTCCTCTCCCTCTCCTCTCTTTCTTTTCCCTTTCTCCTTTCTCTCTCTCTCTTTCCCTCCCTCTCTTCCCTTTTTCCTCCCTCCTTCTTTCTCTCACCTACCTCCTCAGACCCCAAACCTACCTCCTTTTTCCAAAAGCCGCGGTGGCAGCTGCCACCCCGGCTTCATGCGATGACCGCCACTGCGTCTCCGGCCGCAGACCCCATAGGCAAGAAGTCGATCCACTGACCCAGTGACATACACACCCGGCCGGGCCCGGCGCAAGAAAGCCTCTCCGGGCAGCGCCCCCGCGCCATTGGAATGAAGTGGTTGGCGGCGGCGAGGGACATGCAGGCCACGCGGAAAATCACCCCGCTCTGCTCGCCGTTGTATAAATCACACTGTGAGAAATTCTTGTACCGGGTACGGGAAAATATTTCATGAGAGGTCTTGTACAGTTATGATTAATATTGTATTTTTTTATAACTACACGTGTCAACTCAAAATCGATTGGTGAGCAACAAAGTCGAAAAGCGTGAAGTCGTACAATGTACGAGATATGTTGTACATAGTGAATTAAAAAAAATTTCAATCAAGATTGTAAATGAAAGCAGATGATACTAAAATCTGATTTTTTTTATATTTTTTTTTGCTGTGTTGCGCCTCGCGGACTGCGAGCCATTGAGCCATTTATCAGTCCCCCCTTGGTACAATATACCCAGGGTACGCGCTTGGTTTTTGAACTTGGGAGTAAAAGCTAGCTGACACCTTATTACGTCTTGCACTTTTGTGTATTAAGGCGACGTTACGAAAATGTGCGTACGAATAATTGTATTTCAGCGCCTTCTGCACTTACGGTATTTGGGTAGTCCCCTAATAGAAAACGAAGTCCCTGCTCTGTCCCTAAGCAGGTCCGAAGTAGTCCCTCGAATTTTTGGGGAACTAAAAGGGGATTTCGCTGTTTTTGAAATCCCTCCGAAGTCCTTTTTGAGTGAAATCCCTCTGAAGTCCCTACTCTCTTGGATCCATATTTTTACACCGTTCACAGAACATGTAGAAAAACGCACTCTAGGTCATTTTTAGCGCGTCATACGACATCAGAACGGCCGTAGATACACTATGAATACATATATGAACATATGATCACATACTGAAAGTAGAATGAAACAGATAGGAGCTCTGTAGCCCTTTCAGTTGAGACTGGAGCCTGGCATAGGGGGGACTTCTGAGGGACTTCCGAGGGATTTCAGAGGCGTAGAATTGCCGAAATCCCTAAGTCCTACTTTGCTCCCTTTTGGAACTCTGGGGGGACTTCGCATAGGACCCACGGAGGGATTTCAAAATCGGGACTCCCGAGGACCTTCGTTTTCTATTAGGGTCAGCCACCGTTACACATGTGTTTGGCGGGTCAACCCACCCAGGGTCTGGCACGTAGTGCTATAAATGTGTTACACTCGGGAGAGCCGCGAGCCGCGAGCCGCGAGCGTGGCGCCGCCGGGCGCCGCAAGGCAACAATACCGGACCCCCTCGCCTGGCCCGCCTGGCTTCCCCCTCTCCAGGCCTGCACACGCGCCGCATGCCGCACTGTGACAACCCGGCCCGCTCTATACTATTGCGAGAGTACAAGCCGATGAAACATCAGTTCTCTTTAGTTTCTTTTTATTTTATTTTTGCTAAGATGTATCATCTGCTAAAAATATATTGTACATCTACGGAAATATTTTCCAGTGTCAGAGATACGGAAGCTAAAATATAAAAGTATGTTCACTTACAAAGCGATAACTTCCTACGTTGTTCAGTGAGTGCACGCCAATGATCACGAATGTCACGAAATCCTCCCTTACCTGTAACAAAGAAACAGCTGTATGAGAACAATGGACCTCAGACCTAGAGACTGAAGCAGGCAGCCGCAACGTATGAGCCCAGACCATTAAAAAGTACAGCCCACAACGCCTCACTATTTGCAGTAATTTTGCAACAATTTTTAGCAGATGATACATCTTAGCAAAAATAAAATAAAAAGAAACTAAAGAGAATTGATGTTTCATCGGCTTGTACTCTCGCAATAGTATAGAGCGGGCCGGGTTGTCACAGTGCGCGGCGCGTGTGCAGGCCTGGAGAGGGGGAAGCCAGGCGGGCCAGGCGAGGGGGTCGGGAGGGCGAGGCGGGGCCAGCGGGGCCTGGGGGGCCGAGGCAGGGACCAGGCGAGGCTCCAACCCATGGTATTGTTGCCTTGCGGCGCCCGGCGCCCGGCGGCGGCACGCTCGCGGCTCTCCCGAGTGTAACACATTTATAGCAGTATGTGCCAGACCCTGGGTGGGTCGACCCGCCAAACACATGTGTAACGGTGGCTGACTACCCAAACCCCGTAAGTGCAGAAGGCGCTGAAATAAAATTATTCGTACGCAAATTTTCGTAACGTCGCCTTAATACACAAAAGTGCAAGACATAATAAGGTATCAGCTAGCTTTTACTCCCAAGTTCAAAAACCAAGCGCGTACCCTGGGTATATTGTACCTAGGGGGGACTGATGAATGGCTCAATGGCTCGCAGTCCGCGAGGCGCAACACAGCCAAAATCCCAAAATAAAAATTAGATTTTAGTATCATCTGCTTTCATTTACAATCTTGATTGAAATTTTTTTTTTCATATTTTTAATTTTTATTTTTTATTTTTATAAAATTAAAATTCTCAACGGGCAGGGTGGGACTGTGCTGCGGGCGGCCTCCTCCTCCTGCTTTTCCCGCCCGTACTAATCCTGTGCTTCCGCCCCGGTGTGCGGGCGGCGGCCCGCTCC
Organism: Frankliniella fusca; assembly: GCA_029379305.1. Lineage (NCBI taxonomy): Eukaryota > Metazoa > Arthropoda > Insecta > Thysanoptera > Thripidae > Frankliniella > Frankliniella fusca. The sequence goes on from JAHWGI010000412.1 coordinate 69,510, forward strand.
TCACAGGTCGTCATCGTGGCCGTCCCCATCCCCTTCGCTTCTGCCTATACAACATGTTTTTCTCCCACCCCACCCTTTTTTCTCGCACCTCTCCATTTTATTTTATTTTTTCTCAAAGACACCAACACCGGGGTCTTTGCAAATTAAAATGAACTCAGGCGATGTGCGTGCGTGTGGCTAGCCTGCTCGTCGTGCGTACAGGCTGAGACCGATCTGGAACACCCCACCCCGCTACGCCCGGCTCCGGCTAATCCCCTTACACACACATAGGCCGCGCCGGCAGGACGGCTCGGCCAGCTCCTCGCTGTGTGCCTGTTTTTTTTTTCCTCTGTCCGCAGCCGGCAGCATAAAATTCTAAATGCACATCGTGCGCGGAATACGGCGCTAATGCGTGGCCAGCCCTTTATACCCATCCTTGGCGCGCGCGCGTCTGCCCCCCCCCCTCAAATCCTACCCACCCTCAACTCCATCCCCTCGCGTCGCCTTTCAAATAAAAAAAAAAAAAAAACAATCCCATATCAGGTCGGCGGAAAACAAAGCATGTGCCATCACCGGTCGGAACCGTACATATAGCAATATTCGAAAACATATGAATGTGTACTTGGTTACAAGGGACACATGGAGCAGCGCGCCAGCGCGCCCGTTGGTGCGGGGTAAAATGCGAGGGGTCTCCCACTTCGATACTCGTGTGTACACAACTATAAATACTCGCGCCTACTCGCACCCAACTCGCCAATACTCTCCACTACTCGCCAATACTCGCAAACTACTCGCTAGTGATGGTGGGGGGGGGGGAAGTGGTGGGGGGCTCAGCCAATCAGGACGCTTTTTGTTCTATCCGCTAGTCTAAAAGGATAGTGATTGGGAATATTGTTGGCGGTGGAAGACGGCCTCTACGATTCGCTATACCACCAAGCTACCAAACTGAGAGTGTGTATGTGTTTAGCTAGAAGGCTCAGTGTGGAGTCTTCCGCCGCCAACACTATTGCTAATCACACTCTCCTTTCAAATATGTTTAACACCGTTTATTACCAAATGGTTCCAAAATCAAGATTGATAAACAGGCATGCCTCACTGCCCTCGACCGTCGCTCTTATGTCTCGAACCCTATCCTCACTCTCGCCGCTCTCGCCGCTCTCGCCGCAAGGTGATGCATACAGTCGGCTGCATGCAACAGTGGATTCGACTCTAGCTGTTGTGAACTCTAGCTCTTCTGACCTCTAGCTCTGGTGACTTTTAGCTCTTGTGAACTTTAGTTCTTGTGAACTCTAACTCTTGTGACTTTTAGCTCTTGTTAACTCTAGCTCTTGTGAACTGTAGCTCTTGTGAACTCTAGCTCTTGTGAACTGTAGCTCTTGTGAACTCTAGCTCTTGTGAACTCTAGCTCTTCTGACCTCTGGCTCTTGTGACTTTTAGCTCTCGTGAACTTTAGTTCTTGTGAACTCTAACTCTTGTGACTTTTAGATCTTGTTAACTCTAGCTCTTGTGACTTTTAGCTTTTGTGAACTCTAGCTCGTGTGAACTCTAGCTCTCGTGGCTGTGGCTCTTGTGAATTTTCGCCCTTGTGCCCCCCCCCCCCCCCGCCTGTCCACAGCGGCTGCCCCGCTCCGTCCTGCCCCGCCCTGCCGCACCCCCGGGGGCGACATGCTGCAATACACAGCGGCACGACCCTTCCTTGCGGTGTGTCGCTGTGTCGCGTCTGTTGCTTAGATCTGTCCGAGACCCCTGGAATTAGCATAGGGTTAGGACCGGGCGGAAGGCCCCGCCCTGAGGAGGGAGTGGCGGGGCGGGGTAGCAGGGTTGTGCGATCTCTCGTGGGGTAGCAGAGCTGGCCAGCTGTCTGCAGCCAGATTCTCACTCAAGACTAATAGGGCCATTTCACGGGGAATGAAGTGGGCGGCTGGACAGAGTGCGCGCCGGGCGGGCCGGTGCCGCTGGGGCCGGCGTCGTGGCCGAGCTCCACCAGCGGCAGCACTCTCAGCCTCGGCTCAAGAAATCCATCACCTTCTCCCCACGTTAGCGCCCCAACCCCACCACGCCCCGCCCCGCCGCACCACCCTAGCACCCCCTCAACACACTCACAGCCACACCTTATCCATCATTGTAATTGTGTGGCTCCAAAGAGACAATCCCCGGCCCAGGCCCGGCCCGGGGGCCTGGCGTCGGAGTGAAACATGACAACACTGATACACCGGTAAAATCATTTTGTATGTGTGAAACTAGACACTAGTTTTGTTGTTTCACAATAGGTGCGGGGGGTCTTGCGCAGAAAAATCTTCGACGGACAATCGATAGCTTTGTCTGAGGACGGCCGCACCAGCTAGGCTGCGTTCGATATAGCGTTCAGAGGCGGGGTAGGGGTCGACCGCAATGTATCGATGCATCATCGATGTATCGTAAATACGACCGTCAAGTTTATCTTTCACCGGAACTGGCCCGCACCAATCCAGTTTCTTGTTTTGCGCACACGTAAACATACACACAATATCCGTCCTCGTCATAAATCTGCAGGTGAGAGGGAGAAAGAGGAGAGAAAGGGCGCTCGGTGTTTTGTCCCATTTTACTTCGCAGGGGCGTTTCTGAAAATTACGCGAGCAAAAGTTATACACGCTCGCTTGGCTGTCACATCGTGGGGAAACAGTCAAAATGAACGCATCGAAAGTTCGTGCGCATATTAGTTGTAACAACAAATCAAATTCAAAGTTCAAAGTAATGGATGTTTCTATGGAAAATATATTTTCTAGATAGAAAAAACTGAACGTTATAATTGCCGGACGATTTAGCCGGCCAATCGGTCCTCAATTACATGCATCGGAAATCAGCCTCGATAAAACGAGGGGGAGGAAATGGAATGGAGCCACTATAGGGAAATTGAGCGCAGCTGAACGCTCCCTAGCTTGCCTGAAGTAGGGACCCCATACTTTTCAAAATCTCACTGAGAAAAAGAAGAAAAACAAGAAAAAAACAACAGGTTATCCTTTGAATGTGTATCCGCTCACGATAAAATTATTCAAATTATTTTAAGTTCTCATGTGTGTATGCAGCAAAATTTTAACTGATGCTGGAATCACTCGAACCAAGTATAAAGGTGGTGACATAACATTATAACCAAATGGGGCAAAACAAGTTTCTAGCCGTCTGCTACGCCCAGCCAACCGCATGCCCCAATTCAATCTTTTCTTTCCCGCATCTGCTGAAAATAACTCCGAGTGGAGGTTTCCCACTTCACACACATGACGCACCAGCGATGACTTAAAGATTTATGCAGCAGCAACAACGGCGCCACAGCAGTAGTGACGACGAGAGTACTACTGACCGCGTGGCAGCAGCAGGCAAACTGAAAGACGTTTTCAGTCAACATTATCCAGAGGAGGAGGAGCAGGGAGGAGAAGAGTGAGGGGCACCTTGGTTAATGCCGCCGGCAGGGCTAAGTGAATTGGACTGAACAGTTGCCCAGACACAGTCTGTTTGTTCCTGGACCTGTGCGCGCAGGGTCCCCCAGCGCCCGCGCTCTCCGGGCAGCGCGCGCCCCACGTGGGGCCCCCAGAAACGCCGCACAAGTCTACCGCGCTCTGCCACGCCCCACACAATACGGAGGGTGCCGCCCCCATGTGCCGGACGGGCACCGTCACTAATTGACGAAAGGGTGCTCCGTTGGGCTCCGCCTTTCGTATGGACGACGGCATTTGTTGGACCGACGGACCACAGCCGCACAGCCGTGGACCCGGTTGCAGCCGGTCTCGGTCGGACACTCGACCATCGGAGATAATTTCCTTGTCTCAGTGCGGTGCAGCTTTGCTTCGCCGAGGATTGGAATATCGACTAGCAACCTTGGTGTGCATATATGCCTTCCATCTGTATAGTTACTAGGTCTACTCCCAGGGACAAGCTTGATGAGTTTGCTAAGAAAGGCATTCCATGTGTGCTCCAGTCAAGGTGTTTTTGAGAAATTTTGTGCACATTCACATTGAAACTTCCTTGTCTTTTCACCCTACCCCCATTCTCTCTCTCTCTCTCTCTCTCTCTCTCTCTCTCTCTCTCTCTCTCTCTCTCTCTCTCTCTCTCTCTCTCTCAAATCCTCGCGATGCCTTTCACTTAGACCTACCATGAAGTGGTGCTATAAAGGAGTACGTACTAAAGACGTCGAATGTGCGCCGCGCTGCCTGGCAAAGCTATCTCCTCTGAAGCCAATGTGCTGAGAAATCTCACGCACTCAGTTTTCGAAAGTCTATGGTCTACGGCAACTAATGATGCCCTTGTTTTGAGTGTTGCATCATTCAAACTGGAGCTACGACGCCTGAAACGCCGCAAACCCGTTTTCCGCCTGACTGGTGCGGTGCATTAAAACTTGTGCGATTATTCGATTAATCGAAAACTCGATTCGATTATTTTAATAATCGTCGATTAATTTGAAGTCTCGATTACGATAATCGTGATCGATAATCGAAATTTGGAAAGCGATTATTGACGATTGTCGATTATCGATTATTGACGATTACCGATTATTGACGATTATTGACGGTTATCGATTATTTAACCGAAAATTGACTTAAAAATTACCGATTTTCCACGATTTTTCACTAACGTGATGAAAGATATTTGCGGGAGAAACGTCATCAGTGACACAAGAACCTGCTTGCGGGATGAGCTGTCAGAAATCTTAATATTTTTAGCTCCAAACAAATCTTTTATGAAGAAGCCTTGATTTTTTTTTCACACTGTTGTTTTCATTGCTTTGTATTTGTTCATATTCGTAAGATTTTTATTGTTTGTTGCTATGCTATGATACTGCTAAGTGCTATAATGCAATATTAAATACATTTTTCCAAGTGCGAAATTGTTGGCTTTTTAAAAGGGGAGAAGTAATCGGAAATCGGTCGTCTCCACAAAAAAAGAAATACTATTAAACTAATCGATTTATCGCCGCAAGATAAAATTAAGTATAATCGATAGTCGAAAAGCACTGAATAATCGATAATTGAAAAACTTTGAGTAATCGGTAATCGTAAAACACTAAATAATCGATAATCGAAACAATAATCGAATTAAAAACGATTGCTTCGATTATCGATCACGATTAATCGAATCGAAGCCAATCGCGATTATTTTATTAATCGTCGATTACGATTAATTTTAATAATCGCACAGGCCTACAAGCCAGTGGCCAAAGAAATTCCTGTCAAAGAAACGGGGTTCCTCTAGAGTTTACCCCATCTAGAGCTCACCCCCTCTATTTAAAATAATTTATTGAATTAAATGGGAATAGAAATAAATAAATACATATGACACTGATTCTTGGAGTTTACCCCTTCTTCAGTTTACCCTTCATTCTTTTAATTTAAAAATAAATTTTACAAATTATAAAAATCCATTCAATTTTTCGGAAAATAAATATTATATTTCTTTTAATTTTTTATTTATTTTATTTTAATAGCCGCGTGCGTGAACGCGCCGCAGGTCTATCACGTTCCGTTTTCGTCAGGGTGCCCGG